>DWDX01000685.1:0-23749 GCA_018245675.1 Agara michaeli | reverse complement strand
AACCGCATCAAAATCCGTTGCATAGTTTTAAAGATCTAAGCATACATAGGGACAGGCAGCGGAGAGCGACTTTGTTTTATACTATGTAGTGATGACCAAATAGATCGGATGCTGGTTGATGGGGCAGTTAAGGCTTCGAAACTGGCGCGTACGTATAAAGAGTGTGACGAATGTAGAAGTAGGTGCGTCAGGTTTGTAAGAATAGTGTGGTTTAAGGTTTGTATGGTATACTAAGATTATTATTATTATTTATGTTACTGTACTAATAATACTCAACAAGTAGGTAACGTTCATCTTATCTATCATACATATATCTATAAAGAAAAACACAGATTATTGTCAAATTAATGTTTAATTGAAATGTACATTTACTGTTATCATTTTAACTTTCATCTATTATATATATGTTTTTTTAAGGATTAAATGACTCAATTATTAGCTTCTTTGATTTTTTATTCATTCAATCACACTGAATTATAATTTGCATTATACAAAAATTATATTATGATGACACATAATGATGATACGCGGAATAAATCATTAACGTCTCGAGTGTGTACGGACCGCTGTAATATACGTAGTAACTTGTGTAATGTTCAAGTTCATTAGCTCCTAATGTCATTATGTAACGTCTTGTAACTGATAGCTGACAAAAACTGACCATTAACATCTTCGTGACTGTCGGAATCATTGGGTACGTTTATAATCACAATATTCCTAGTATCGGCCGCAATCACATTCGTTAATATTCAATGCGATATGGGTACGTTTATACAGAAGCGACACGCGTCGTATTTAGTATAACTTATCAACGAAAATAATTAATTGATTTATCCGTTTATATACTTACCTTATAACTCTTAGAGAGAGATTAGTTATTGTGTGTGTATAGATTAATAATAGAGAATCATCCTATATTCTACCATTTTACACTGAATACAATTTCATTTCCATAGTTATACAGTGAAAGATTCTCAAATAAAAACCAATGAAGTTTTCTAGTTCGCAGTTACTAAAATTACATATAGACAACAACAACCGTAAAATAAACCCACACCTAAATTTGATATTCATTGATTGACCGGCCGGAAATCGAACCTGGGATGCGCTGACAGATCGCCGTGGGCATCATGTAGCCGCGCCGACAACGGACGGTGCATATAAAACTTACAGCGTCAGCAGAACAAGAGGTCGTTAATGTGAATCGACCGTAACGTTGTTGAGTCGTTTTATTAATAAAAACGGTATAAATAAAGCCAGTGGCTCAATTAGCTTAATGGCCAGCCCCGTCCGTCTCGCACTCGTATATCTGATGGAATTAACGTTATTAGCCACCCACTGTCCGTCTACTGAACAATTCTCTCAATAAAAGATCTCCAATGAGAAAAGAATGGATTATCTCAAATATAATGGAGGGGAAAGTCGGTGGAATTTTTGCGCTCCTTACGAAACAGCATCTCTCTGTACATTTCATTTTGAACGCAATTCTAACAATTTGCACTCGTCTTCATAAATTTATTGCAGCGTTCTATTTAATGTGTATTTGTCTGCTTTCCGTTTGTCGAACGCAGTATCGATGAACGAGGCAATATACAACAGTTGTAATGCTATTACTGTTTGTTTATTAACTAATAATGAAATATTAATAACGCACGTAACTTTACACTAGGGTGTTAAGGTGTCGTATTTTCCATGGAGTATATTCAAATTTAACACACTTTTAATTAAATTTATTTCACCCCGTAGGGAATAATGAACTATATACAACATACAGGTATTTGTTTTGCCGGGTATCGAACCAAAAACCTTTACGCGGTGGTTACGCAGCATAGACTTTGAGCACAATGGACGCCGAAATAATTAAAATCAATCTCGGTTTTTGTTATCAAAACCAGATATTATATATTATATTTTTTTTATATTAAATAGTTCAGATACTGGCTGACGGAGGAGTCAAGAGTCTTCGAAACCGGCGTGTATGCATGAAGAGAGTGATGAATGTAGACGAAGCGCGTCAAGTTTGGAAGACAGTGATATTTGGCACTCGGTGCTTTCTACCTACCCCGTTACGGATCTGGCGTGACGGTATGTATGTATGTATGTTCATCAATTTGTGTAGTCATAGGATTTATAGGTGATAAATTATCGTTTTCTTTTTTCTTCTTAAGATTATTTACCACATGCCTCGCTTTTAGCCGGACGGTACTGAGGTGGAAGTAAATCAATTTTGTAACGGAGCCCGAGCGGCCCGGCTCGGTGGTGATATTGAATCCCCATTGGGCGGCGGCTTCGCGGCACGTGCTTGTGTTGTGGTCGCTACGTGACCGTTTAGTCCGTAGGCTCTCAAAGTTACGTTCACGTCGTCTTCGGGAATAAATTAATTTCGAACGCCCTACGAAGCTACTTTATTTTACACTAGCTGCTACCTGCGGCTTTGTCCACGTTTGTTGAAAAAACGAACAAACAAAAACACGACAGCAACTATTTCGCATTTATAATGTTTTATTTTAAATAACCTAATATGTCATAATGTTTCTGCCCCAAATCACTTCATGATCTCTCAGTTTCCTCTAGCCTGAGGCTCTGAAAGCCTGATACAAAAGGGCATTATCGCCCACTTCTAGAAAGACTGGTTCAGTCTCTGGAAACGGTCAATCGAGTTACCATATCGAAATGTTCCGTATTATATTAAGAATACGTTTTAATAAAGATCAAATCCAAATTTGAATCGTTTTATTCGTTACTAGACGGTGCCCGGGCGCCAACAATACAAAATCTCATACAAATAAAATCAGCAATTTCGCAATCAACAAAAGCATGTCACTTTAAAAAGTTAAAGCCGCCTGCCACGATTGGAACCCAGACGCTTGGTGTGTGGAACTAAAGTCCCAACTGCTAAGCTAGCACGATTTTGCCAAACCGTCAGTCTATTTGAAATAAAATAAAAAAATAGCTCAACGTGCATTTAAAAGCTTTCTGCTTGTGTAGGGTTCAGATTGTTACAGTAATTGATCCATTGAACCCCTGTAGAGCACGCGTGCCGTTACGAGATCCAACATTGAACAAGGAAAATGGTTAAATACGATCGATACATTTGGTTCCGTCACTTATTGTTGTTACAGCTCCATTTTTCTCATTATTCGTGAATAATGATATCTATAGTGATAGTACGTGACTGATTAAGACCACTTACATTTGAAATTTCAATTTGATTTCAAAACCTTAGTAGATATATATATATTATATATATATCTTGAATCGAACAATTTTCTTATTTCTAAAAGTAGGTTTGTAATTTTAAATAAAAGAATATACTGCTCTTCATTACAAATATTATCTAAAAAAAATTATGTTTATCCTCGCTTTTAATAGTGCTAAATTATATCTGTAGTATACTAATATTTACGTACCTCACGAGTCATTTATTTGCAACACTGATAACCAATTAGACGAACGGTCTAACTTTTTAGAGTGGAACATTTTGAACACGCTCGTGTGTTCGCCTTTCAGCTTATGGTATATTATTACTTTCAGTGGTTCCATTTTTATTGTCGTTATGAATTATTGGTAAACTTTTTATAATTATAATTCGTACAACAATCATATTTAGGCTGACCTTAGAGCATTTGTTTAAACACTCTTTATAAAAAATAACCATTAACCAATCACGTTAATTATATTTAAGAACTCAGTACAAATCATATTTTAGTTATAATAATTAAAAAAAACCAAAGGCTTGCCCTGTGTTGGTACCGGGTTATAAAATTAATATTATAAAACAAATTAATATTATGTCGTAAAATTAATATTATAAAAAAATGTGATATACGTTCTGGTATCTCAATTTTGGTACCACAGATGATAAATACTGAACCCATTGAATAGATAGGGGCGAATTTTGAATTAGGAATGCACGAGGCATATCGCCGGGTATGGCGCACCCGCGGTTCGCGCCAACCCAATAGACCGGTAGTCTGTTTGAGCGCCATTTCCGAAACACTGGTCTGTGTGAGCTCTAAATGTTAAATAAAAATAAGTGCTTATGTAAAAAATTATGTTAATTTTTATTAATAAGAAATCAAGTTTTGTCTATTAGATTTTTAATTCTCGAAAACATAAAAGTAGTTAGTGCGCACACGTTAAATATTGAAGTGGTTGTGTTAAGAAAAAAAAAATTGTGAATTGTCTGTGGATAATATCAAACCAGATTGTTTTGCGATATACCTTCGGTAAGTTTTAAGCTCGTTTATTTATTGTGTATTTCCAAATTTTAAGAATATCAATATTGGTTTTGAAATGAAATGTTTTTGAACTTTTAGAATTAATGTTAATAAATTAAAAGAGCCGTAAAATTTACATTACTAATATTACACTTAATATTGTGTTACCTACAAGTAAATGCAAGTCTGAAAAAAGCTATTTAAAACATAATGATAATAATATTAAAGTGATTAAACTGCAAATTTATTGAAGTAATTCTTTGGATTCATTTGCTTATATATTGTTTATTTTATTATTTAACAAAGGGCGGACTTCATGGCGAATTACATTTTCTATGATAATGCCAGGTGATGGTGAAGAATTGACTCGAATATTACAGCCACAACAACACCTCATTAGTTTTGGCTAAAAAGTATTTTTCGGTATCAATCACTGAACGAGAAGCGCAGTTAACCAATTTAATAGATTTACGTCACGTAAGCCAATGAAAAGAGCTAAATAGCATTCGTTTTTACATCGTATAAAAACTTATAGACAACTGTATAGCTGCCAGCAGTGTAGCGGCAAAAAGAAATAGTAACTATGCAAAAACTTCTCGCTGGGGAAACTTTAAATAGTTGTTTGAGATAACTTACGAACGTATTTTGAATATTGGATTTTTTCTATATAAAATGCCGTTATTTTAATGCAAGAACGTTGAATTTGTGGATATGACCGTACTATGGATTTTAACGATCGGTGCCAGATATTAAAAATAGATAAATATTACCCAAAGGAATTAAATGTTTAAAGGTACGCAGGCCAGGCAAGCGGCAAAATAGCACAGGGACCCCAATAAATCTACATATTTAAATCTATGTATTAATTGGACTAATTTTACTAACAGCCCTTCCTACAGTCTTGTTACTAATTAATATCAACCAATTAATGTTCTTGTTATCACCGATAACGACTTAAGTCACTTAACACTCTCAGTTCTACAGACTTATTAGAGGTCGGCTGCAGATTTCCTTCCAGTCCTTCACGTAAAAAAAACTGTCATTTATTCGCAATGCGATGTTGTGTCCACGTATATTTCGGCGCACCACGCTCCGTTGCGCGCGTCGACTATCTCGCGCTGATGCTGGAGATAATTTCACAACTCTAAACTCTGGCGGGCCCATTGTGTTCGTTAATTATCTGCCAAATATATTGGATGCTTTCAAACCAAAGTGCTTACACGACCGTCAGAATTCGTGTTGTATACACATATATTGAGATGCGACGTTGGTTTTGCCGAATCCGTATAAGCGTGTTTTGTTCTGTTCACTAATTTCTATGTCTATATCTTACTGGGCCGATAATGTTATTGGTTAATGTTAAATATGTTTTCGACTTTCTGTTTACCGCAGTACAGGGCCTGCTTAGCTTGGGATTGCTTGAGACAATTCGACACGCGGCTAGCTGATTCCAAATTAGGCAATTAAATGCCCGTATTATGAAGATATTTTATGATACCAAGGCACGAAACAAATGTACTGCACAAAAAGGTTTGTGCGAGTGGGAATCAAACTCACAATCAGTTTAGCAATCGGGGTATCTAATCACTCGACCGCGAGGCCTGTCACGTTAGGGTTGTATTGGCGAATGTGAATTGTTTTAGCTTTTAATATTATCATCTATAACTTTATGGCAACAGCTATGAATGACCAATAGCTCTATATCCGCTGGGGTGTCTGGTCGCCCGTTTTTGGTGATTGTCAATGTGAAGAGCATCGCAACCGGACCGATATGGCGATGACGTCCGCCGGAAAGCCTCCAGGAAGCCTGATGTCGTCAGGAGAATATTAATCGACTTAGCTACTACATCCATTTCTCTAGCTAGAATAATCACACAGGTTTTTAGGTAACTAAATATTATATACTTTATTTCTTATGTATGTATGTATGTATGTATGTATGTATTTCTTACGTAATACAGCTAGATACTCACCCTGGTGTATCTTATTCAAAACTATTACAAGCTTCGTACTTTTAACCTCCAAATATGCAAGGTGGAATTAGTTTTTATTAGACAGTAATAAAACAGACTTACATAGAATTGTTGACATCAATTTAAAACAAAAATGTGTAGGAAAACAAATACATAAGCTCCTTACAATATTTAATAGCAACTAAAAGTTCTCAATCAAAGCTATGAAAATAGTAAAGGCGCTTTGTGCGAATTCGTATAAAATTTCACATCTACTTTTGTATTAATAACATTGCCTTATTTTTTCTTAGAAGCACCTTTAGGTGGGGTGACTTTCCCTGGTGGAGTTATTTTCCCCACGGGTGGAGTTACTAGTGGGCTGGTGTTGCCGTTGGCCATGAAGTTTTTCACTCGGTTCTTCAAGTCCAAGTATATGCGGTTCTCGTGGTTGAGTTGCGGCAGGACTGAAATACGATGGTCGGCTTCCTGAAGGCGAAAGACATGTTTCAAAATGAAATTTTAAACTTCTATTGCCAATCATAATCATAAGGCACAATGTACACTTGGACCTTTTTCCTGTCACACCAGGGCCACGCAGAGAAAGAGACGATCACAACCCTGCGTGACAGGAAAACGGCCCTTTATGAACATCAAAATCATATTGATCCAAATAGAACTAACTGAGGCTGTCAAACTAACATCAAAATCAACAAACAACTAACATCAAAATCATATTGATCCAAATAGAACTAACTTTTTTTACAAACTGAAGAGGTTTACAGTACTGAAAACAATATCAATACCTGTTTTAACACAATGATGTAGTACGTTTTCTTATGCTCGAACTGAAACGTCGTGTAAGCGTACGTGGGTAGATCGAACAAGCCCATCAAGATGCCATTCTCATCGCAGAGGTCGAACTGCGCGAACGCTCCCAGCCTGCACTTCTTGCGGATGTACTCCAGCATGATCCGAACAGGGCAGTTCGGGTTCACCAACAGCGCCTTCTCCACGGAGAGATCCGGCTCGGACGACTTGCGGCGTAAGTTTGACAGTTCCGGGTCATCCTTGTACGCTACTGTTATAAACATGTCTTTGGGACTCGTTGAGTTATTGGCAGGATTCAATATTATCTTTCCAACTTTATATACAAACGTGCAAGGCACTGTAATAGCCTGCGGACATTTACCGTTTTGTTAATAATTAATTGTTTCTGGTTTTTATTGTCTCTGTAGGCAAATGTCATTTGGTAAATGACCTTTTTGACTTATGTCAAAATAAAACAGATTACGTACAGTCTTACCGGCCGGTCTGTCATCGTTGTATTCGTACTTTTTTTACTTTTCAATGTTAAATAGCTGAAACGATGATCTGCGTTGAAATGAGAATGGAAATATAAAAATGATGAATTTTCCTTCCGAACAAGCAAGCAGTTTTTTTTATTTCCATGTAATTATCTATGTTGATTACTCGCTTACGTATGGATCCATTATGTATATTATTATATCTCGAGGACAAGAACGGACAAGAACGAGTACGTTTCAAAAGTAACATTTTATTTTATTTTCAACAACAATAACAAGAACATACCGCCACGCCAGGTCTCTAACGGGGTAGGCAGAAAGCACCGAGTGCCAAATATCTCTCAAATAGAACTGTCAAATTGGCACGATACCAGCCTACCATTACAATTTGCGAATCTAAAACAGGCTTATACACGTATTCGTTTCGTTTGTACGACATTATAATTTATATTGTTACCAAAGAATAGGTAAATAAATTAATAGTGTTGTTGAAATACAAGATTTAGGTTAGTCGATAGTAGGTACCTACTAACATTATATTTGTCCATACGAATACACCTTCTATGGATAGTCGAAGTTTTACTATTGAGGAAAATCTTATTTAGTTCTCAGACGTATTACAGAATATATTTAAAGTTATATTGTTAATTATTTCTAACATGCAATATACCTGTGATGGCGGAAGTTTTGCATTTAGCGTTCAAGGTTCACTCACGAGTTAAAAATACGCTATACATCAATATGAGAGGAAAGATTTGTCTGTTTGTAATGAATAAACTCAAAAACTACTGAACCGATTTTCATAATTCTTTCACAGATATAAAGGTACATTATCAGCGAGTGACGTAGGTTATATTTTATTTCCAAACAAATTAGGAATCCTTATGAAAATTACAATAAAGTAAACCAAGGGAGCGATAATTTGTCTTTGAAAGTCAATTTTTGGCGTGCGCTGCGAAAACTAGGCGGTTGGCCGGGAACTAAGGTTAACATATAGGCTGTTTTTATTTATTTTTTATATTTCTCATATTTTAACATATAGGCTATTAATTAGGGCGCAGCGCTCGTTATTAATACAACCAGACACAGAACAAACAAATATGTTCATCACACAAATGTCCATCCCGGGTCGGAATCGAACCTACGACCTCCGGTTAACCAGTCAATATTTAAACGCCGCAACAATAACAAATATATATCCCAATTTGTAAGAACATGGATTTAGATAAGTTAAAAGTGAGCTGTGTGAATTGCAAACAGCCCAGCCCACGTTATTGATAAAGTAATCACTTCTACCAGTGATAGCCTAGTGATTTGAAATTCAGCCTCCCACTCCGGGGGCCTGGATTCGATCCTGGCATAGGTAGGCCTCAGACTTGTTATAACGGTTATATAGAATATTTAAGTATTATTTGCTGTGACGGGAAAGGAAAACATTGCAAGGAAACCAGCACACCTTAGAACTGTTATAAAGTATTATTTTCTGAGTTGTGTGAAATCTGCGAATCCGCACTCGCCCAGCGTGGTAGACTATGGACTTAAACCTTCTCATTTCGAGAGGGGACCTATGTCCAGTATCGGAACATTAAAAAGGTAAAATCCAAACATTTCCATAATACATAAATACAAGATTTTTTCAAGAAATAATATAGTACATTTCATATTATTTGATAGGCTAGTGTTTCCCCGCGGATTCGTATGATAGAAAGCGAAGATTAGTCTTAATAAATAGATTATATGTGTGTAAAAAAGGCTTTAATTTTTGAAATAATAAAATCTTGCTTGCGTATATTATAGTGTACCTATAGTACTTGAGCTATGAATGAAGTTGAGTTCAACAGTGGAACAATAAATGAGTTAAAAAAAAGCATTACAAAACAATACAAAACATATTGTGACGAAAATAATTTATTTGCATAAATATCACAAATGAGAGCGTGAGGAAAAAAATCGCATTGCCCAAAGCGTGCATCGCAAAGGTCAGCGTCCTAGCCGCCGAGACGCAGCCTTGACCGCAAAACGGCTCCGTTGCGTTCACCCGCATTTCCCAACGCGGTGAATCTAACTAAAACGATTCATATTTCATAAGAGAACTGCCCGCGCGGTGCGTTACAACAGCGTACGTACACCGGGAGCGGTTCGCGTGCGGGTGATAACGCGGACCGGCCCGCATTACGATCTGAGCGCGCGCGCCGACGACACGTGTAAACAAACAACTCACCGTCGACTGCCGAAACTAGATCGAGACATCAATCGATTCACAATCGATAGTAAATATCGATAATATATATCGATACCGCAACGACGTAACGGATTCAAAAATATTTGCAACGGAAATACATTTTGAAATCGCTTACGCAATGTGAATAGATGATGGCACTGTATGAAATATCCAGTCTCGTGACGTTCGGGGTGGCGGCGCCTCCGCCCGGCCCGGTGCCCAGCTCCTTCCAGTTCCACCATCAGGGATCGAACTTCGCGATCTTCGTGATCTTGTTCGCGCTGTGCATGATGGAGGTGGTCGTGCTGAAGATCATCACGGAGGAGTCCAGGGACCAGGGCTCGAGGAGCGTCACCTCGATGTGGTTCGACATGGACGACGAGTGACGGTGACATTTCAAATAAGTGCATTACAAGACTGAGTAACTTTTGTGTTACTATGTACATTTTTAAATTTGGATAGGCACGGACAACAATAACACGAATGCAATACTAAAGTGAAAAAAAAAACTAAAAAGCAGTGAAAAAACGCGCCTGAATATTTTCTGTGAAATATTAGAATAGTCAGTGTACAATACTAATTCTTTGAAAATAGTACCTATTTGGAATATTTTAAAACAAACGGTATAAATTTAACGAATCTTAATTAAATACAGAATAGTTAGCCTCTAGGCGATTATGTGTCATTAGTACCTGATAATGATGTTAATTTAATCCCCAATCGTCGTCAATCAATGACCACATAACATTTTTAACGTCCCTCCGAATGGAGTAGAGAATCACTCGGGGTGGAGAAGGTTAAAGCCGTTGTCTACTTCATCACACGCCTTAGAGATATGGAAAGCTTTTTATGGGGAAATTTTATGCTAAGTATGCGGATAACATAATAGCTACTCGAAGAAAGCCACTTGATAACTGGACTGAACAATTACCTTGACCTATCACGATTCAAAATTTCATCTGCCCCTATACATTTTGTTCTACGTAATGTTACTTATGAGTCCGATATTAAATTTTAATTACATACAATCATTTTATTCATCATAAAGACACAATGAACGTCATAAATATTTATGACTATCATTAAGGGGCTTGAGCGCACCTCAGACTAAGAAAGGCAAGGAGAGAAATTCCAGAGAAATAACTTCACAGCCTTTCTGAAATAAGTCAAAAAGGATTTGCCATATTGCAATATGGCTTCAGTCTAGTTGGTAATGAGCTCACGAGGCAGCTTTCGTGGATCAAAATCAGCCCGCTGTCATCTGCTTACATAGCCAGATTTATAGCTGTTACATGGGGCATGGAATTAGTGTAGTAAAAACATAAGGTTTTTGTAATGTATTTTGAACCTCTTAAATGGAGGATCAGATAAAAATGGGCAACGTTGACCATTATCAGTCAGGCGACGTGTAAATCTGGTTTTTTTTTTTATTGTGTTCGAAAATGCTTGTTGGCTTTCTATACCTACAAGCATAGGTAGGATTTAAAACTAAATATACGTGAAATTATCAAAAATACTTCATTTACTTGTAATGGAACCGGTAATATACATATACATAATTGCAAATAAATTTAAAATAAGCAATTAAAGTGAATATATATTTCTGTATTGTAGATTTAATGTCCAAAATGAATATTCCAGTAACTTTTATTACCCCTGTAGCATTTATCGGTTACACAGAGTACTTACATTCTTAAAACTTAAAAATTTATTATTCCGACACGTAAATCGAACCAGTTCATTTTGTAAAATAAACACATCTGTATTTTCCGCTATCCGTGTGCAGGTTATAGTATTTTTTTTGAAATTCTCATAGTTAAGTGTTTGGCAGCTGGCAAGCGATGATGCCGCCTACTGTGTACGAGTAGCACTCTTACAACTATGTATTAACTCTTCGTGCACGACATAAATTAACATTTTTTTTTATTGTACTGTTATAAAATACAGAGTTTTGCAAAGGCAGCAGTAAAAAGCGATTCATAAAGTCGTGCCTTTGCAGTATTAAAAAAATGGCGGCAAATTTAGGCGGGAACGGCAAACACAGAGTAATGGTCAGGCTAGACGCTTCCGATGCGGGCAGTCTCTGTTGCACGTTTACAAATATCTGTACTTCAGAATAGGATAATTAAAAAAATAATAATATTTAATTTACGTCGCGCACATTCTTTCGATCGTCTGTTGTTTTGATAAGTGCCAAGTTGCTTTAAACACTGACGCAGACGGACCATTCCGTTCCATGCCAATTTTTTTGTGTTCTAAGTAAATAAACAACAAAACGAATAAAAGTTGTATTTTCTATGAACGTTTATTTTATTTTTCTTGTTATGTAACTTTAAGTAGTCAATTGTTGGAAATGAGGACCATTGTTTTCAAAACAAGGCCGGCACGTCGATTAATATACGCACCTGCTGTACCTAAATACTGTACCTAAATAAATATTAAAACAACCTCACACACGACCATCTGATCCCAAACTAGGCAAAGCCTGTACTATGGTTACCAGGCAGCTGATAAACTATATAATACTTTAATAGATATTTTTATTACACCCAGACACAAAACAAACAGATGTGCTCATCACACTGTTAGTCATGAGTGGGAACTGAACGCACGACCTGCGGTTTCCCAGTCAGGGTCTCTAACCACTCGTCAGTGATTGAATATCGACATTTACTTCGTTTTAATTTAAAATAATCGGCCGAGTTACTCGGTATGGTAAGCCCGTACATACAGGCTAGTTACACGAAAATATGTACGAGTACTGTGTTTTGAAGAAGCAAATTTTCATACACGACTTCAGGCTTATTTGTGATAGAAGTGATTACAAAGTAAACACACGTCCATTGGCCGCGTTTTTTTTTAATCTACATTGTTAACCATAGACACTTGGCTCTGGAACCGAGCTATTCGGCCGAACACCTAGTACAGAGTTTTAAACAAGCGCCCGGCCCATCCCTACTAATTACATAATACCATATACTTAAGTGTAAATACTTTATTTTTATTTCATTGTCTCGTTGATTAAAGTTTTTTGAATATTCATTATAAGACAGTTTTTTTAAAGTAAGAATAATTAGTTACTTTAAGTGTAAGTAACAAAAGTCTAGTGACTAATTGCGAATTAATTATCATTACAATTAATAGCTTAGGTTATTTTTAGCACTTGAGTGTTTATGCGATAAATAGGAAGTATACACGTTTCTGCAATAACATTGATTTACACCCATCTATGATCTATCTGACCTATGTGAGATCTTTATCAATAACTAGGAATCTATACACTTTAAGGCGTATGTGATAAAACATGAAAGAAACATTCAATGCAAATAATTGCAACACATCAGATAAACTACGCAATAAGACATAGATGATAGCAAATAAAATTAAACGTAAAAATAAAAAAAAATTATAAAAAGCTATAATACGTAACATCACGCCTGTAATCCCCTAAGGGGTAGGCAGAGGAGGTTAGTACACCCCCATTTTCACCAGTTACGTTTAAGTCCCATAATGGAACAGATGGTGAGCCTATTGCCATGCACCGGGCACACATCTAGACTCCGAGTCACTGCTAGAAATTCTAGATTAGAAAAATCCAATAGTACCCAACCCGGGATTTGAACCGAGGACCTCCCGATCGGCAGTCGCGCTAGCAACCGCCCGACCATCGAGGCAGTCAAAAGCTATAATAATACCAGAAATGCTGTTCCATTTATGATGCAACATTGTCACTTAGAAATATCGGTCTCTTCGTTTTCTCTTCTCTTCGTTTTGTCTTGAATTTTCATCTTTCATGCATGTATATATATTAATATAACTGAAGTGTCTGTCTGTGATTACAAAATACCTGTGTATCCTCAAGTGTTTATAGTTATTTACGTGGTACCAAGACTTAGATGACCATTTTTTAAATCTCTGTCTCTCTGTCTCTCTGTTCGTTCGTGGTAATCTTTGAAACGGCTTAACCGATTCTAATAGGACTTTCACTGGAAGGAAGGTAGAGGAGTCTATAATGGCTACATATAGGCCACATTTTATCTCAGAAACGAAGGATTCCATAGCGAAATTCTAAAATCACTATCAGTCACTAGCCCACATTTCCACCTATCAGAAATATAACAAACAAATCAGATCAAACAAGGCACACCTACCTACATCATAATTTATCAAAACCACGATACAAAAATGTACTGATCTAACGTAATTATAAAATCAAAAACACATAAGCAATATTTTATTCTAATGATCTCATCGGTATCCAAAAACCTGTATTACATTTGGCTAAAACACGAATTCTATATAAAATCTTATGTGATATATACATAATATTGTTGTTTTGCATTCGCTTCGTTTATATCATTTAATATACATGTTTACCATTAAAGCTTTTTAAAAGCTCTTGAACATCAGAACCTTTTAAAAGAGGTTCGCATTACGAGCACCTAATTTCAAGGCGATTTAAACTGTAGTCATAATTAAAATGAGATACACACAAACATCTAACATCTTGTTCGATTGATAGATCTAACTATTCTTTAAAATCTTTAAATGGTGAGTACATTTATTTGCTCAAATAAACGTCTTTGCCTTCATGTATATCTTTACGGATATATCAATTGACTGGCGGAAGTAAACAGTCTTAAATGATGGCAGCGAAAAAAAAGAATAAAACGTTTCCGGTAAGCCGCGATCAGGAAGCGGCGGGGCAACCGGAAACTAGATAATTAAACCACGTTAATGACAGTGTAATAGAAAAAAATCGATCCTACGACCAATATTTACGGACACTATTTCATGCAGGAACATGATAAATAAAATTGTTAACTGTACAATTCAAGAAACTTACTGGCTAATTAAAAGATTTAACAACGTTGATTAAATTACACAAAAATAACAAGAATCCATAATGTTTTTTGTTTTTTTTTAATATTCGCAAAAACGTATGCATGTGACAAATTTTATTTCATATCACGCCTTCATAAATAAACAGATAATTATGATAATTTCATTACAAAACCGACAGCTTCGTGACGTATATTTTATACAAAAACAATTTTGGTCATTGATTAATATTTTATTCCCATAAAAAATTTCGAAAACTTGTGCTATAATAAAATTCAACATGCAATTACTATTATTCGTAAATAAAAACCGATCATCGGATTCGCATCGGCGGGTCAATGAACTGTACAATGACGTATATTTGTCGGGATGTATATTAACCAGGATTTAAAATAATAGAACTCAACACACTTGATAATTCACCTTGTTATTGTGTTCAGATAAACGCAAAGAATACAATATTATTTCCATACAATATTTGTAATTTACTATGAATGTTCAAAGTAATTTACATTTACGTCCAAATTTATTTTCATTTATTAATTAACTCGCCTCATAAGTAAAGTTTTATAAAAGCAATTGTTTAATTAGCTTTATCTTGAGCAGACATTTTTTTTCTTATTTTAAGGCAGTCGACATCAACGACATCAACAATAACAATAACAATTTGTAATCCTCTAAGTTACAACAAAGAGTAAATAAATAAATAAAAATAAATATTACCAATAAGATTATAATTATGTATAAAGATAATTCTGGTTGTTTGCCTGGTGCATTTGCACTTGGTTTTGTAGACAGAAATATAAAGCCGATATTCCACTAGCGTTTGACCGCGACGCGAACGCTTCGTGCGCGCTGCGTGTACGCTGCGTTGTCGCTGGCCAAGCCAAGCCAAGCCAAACACATTCAACCTCGACTAATGCCAGTGGGATGTCGGCCCAAACTAGCGATCAAAACACGTTTGGATGAGTTCTGACCTTCACCTTGTGAGGCTAGCGGGTATTTCCGATGATGTAACAATATTTAATACGTATTAAAATTAATTTCAATGTTATAGGTATCTGAGTATATGTAGCATGATATTAAGTATATCAATTTTTTTGGCATTTCTTTTGCACCAATGTAGGTTTTCGTTTGGCTACGAACTCATCTGACTGTGAGTAGCCGTCTACGATGTAGCGCGCTTGTCTAGAACGTGCTAATAAAAAGGCTTTACGACAAAACTGTGTTTAGAAAGGGGTGAAACAAATCCGATCTGAGTATTAGTAAATAGGTAATGATTACAGCTGATATACACACATATATGTATTATATACAGACTATAATTCGCTTTTGTTTATTATATTGCTCTTAGATTGATAAATGAAAATCTTGAATACGGGCTTTTTCTAAGGTTTTTGAACCTTGCAGTCGTAGTCTAGGAGACCTAAGATGCATTGCGATGCAAATCCTGATGGCCAATTTTTCCTCCTTCCCCCTATTGTTTTATAGCAATATGTTATGTGTTTATTAAATTTGTTAAATAAATATCATTAGTACAAACATTTTATTAAATGACTGTGTTTTTGAATGTCAACTTAAATCGCCTTTGGTGCAAGTGACCTAGTTTTAGATGTTACAATACAGGATAAAAAAATAATTATATTAAGCCTCATACCTATCACAATCGTAGATGAGAGAAGTTGGTATCGGTGGCGCCACAGCCTGTCCGACCTTGTACATTCGAATTTCTCGTAAGTATGAGCCACGCTTGTGCAAGGAATAACATACTTAAGCAATCCCTCCTCACCAAATTTGATATCCGTTCGATTTCTTTCAAATTCAAACCGTTAAAATCATTCTAATTATGAATTTGAAAAAAACGTGGATCTTAATGTTACTAGCCGATGTCACACGGAAAACGTTGGTGCTAATTTAAAAAGTCCGGTTACGTAATGCATAGTATTAGCCAATTTTGAAAATATGTCAACATCGTCATGAATCCTTTATCATCCCACTGTTGGGCATAAAGGGCTGCGGGGCGGACCAGCGCAGCGGTTTGGCCGACTTAAGTATATGAGAACATTAATAAAAATTTCATTGCGTAGGCTTCCTTGAAAAAATTCATTCAGATTTACTTATAGCAAGTTGTATTAATTGGGAAAAAAATAATACAAATAAAATATATATTCATCTCAATATAACATGTATGCCTCTATACAAATAAATAAAATTGGAGTGTCTGTTTGTAATATTAAAATAACCGCTTTTTACTAAATGCATATGTATGTATACACGGTACATATACCCAAAATAACATTTTTTACAATTTTTATCCGTGCGTCTGACTGTTTGTTTGTTCCGGCCAATCTCTGGAACGGCTGGACCGATTTTGAAGGGACTTTCACTGGCAGATAGCCGATGTAATAAAGAGTTACTTAGGCTACTTTTATAAAATGAGGCAGACGTAGTCGCGGGCACGGCTAGTACGTAATAAAATAGAAAACATAATGTAACTTTCGTTCTATACCCTCGCGAAATATAATGGCTCATATTTACGATGTCATGTTTAGCGATTCCATTGAATAATACGCAGAATTATTTTCATATTGAACGTGCTTACGCAACGGCAGCCCGAGTGGTTATGAAACGTTTTTGCCCCGTATTCTAACGGACTGCACGTCACGTGAACTACCCCCACCACACCACAGGTAAATAATTAATCAATGATTAATACATCACAGATACGTAAACCTGTAAACAAGCTAGCCGTAGAGTAGATCGATTTACAAATTTCATATCACTATTGATTGTCAATAGACTGTCCCCGGTGGGGCAGTTTCATCGACATCACAATCCATTATTATTATTATTCGACAGGTCAAAAACGATTCCAATTTTAAAGCCGCTGCGATCACGACAACACCGTTGTAAATGATCCCCATTAAATTATCTGCTTTTAATCTAGACTTAGACGTACAATGCTTGTGAATCGAAATGTTAAGTTATGTTAACGTTTACCCGCAGACTCTACAATTACGAAAAAGTTAGGTCCGTCAAGGCTAAGTTACATTACTGCTTCGCTTTTATTACTGTTTGTGCATTCGATATTAAATTAACAGTATTTATTAATGAAACAGCCCAATGATTTAATTATATCTCTTAGGTATCGTAAATTTATTACACACTAGCTTTTGCCCGCGACTTCGTCCCGCGCATGTATTATTATTATACAAATGTTATTATACATATAAGCCTTCCTCTTCAATCACTGTATCTATTAAAAAAAACCGCATCAAAATCCGTTGCGTAGTTTTAAAGATTTAAGCATACATAGGAATATAGGGACAGAGAAAGCGACTTCGTTTTATACTATGTAGTGATGACAGTACCTATTTCATATCTGTTAAAAAGCTTAAATTAGTCATAATCATGAAAAATATTAACATTAAATGTAATTAGTACGATCATTTCGTTAACTCAAATGACATAACATATTGAAAGTAAATAATTATGGCAGTGACTCTAGTAGTATAAAAGTATTTAATGTTGTTTGTATAGACTGTTTTCGCCTGTGAGCTGTGTGAATACAATTGAAACAATAACGTATGTAGGTTATCGTTGTGGGCAGTGATAGTAGGAATCTCGCGGACAACTGCGCAGGCGCAGGAAACAATTTACAAGACTTACAGACTACGCTGATTATGATGATTTTGTACAGACAGGTTTGTATTTTAAATTTTAATGTTTTTTTTTTAATTCTCTATACTCGGTTAAGTCTATCAGTAACTGATAGTTATCACATAACCGTTATCTATACTAATATTATAAAGAGGTAAAATTTGTTTGTTTGTATTGAATAAACTCAAAAACTACGGAACCGATTTTCAAAATTCTTTCACAGATAGAAAGCTACATTATCAGCGTGTAGCAGGCTATATTTTATTTCCAAACCAATTAGGGATATTTACGAAAATATCAATAATATTAAACCAAGACAGGGAAAATTTGAGTATGCAAGTTAGTTTTCGGCGTGCGCTGCGAAAACTAGGCGGTTATTTGGTTGGGTTATAAGGCAACATATAGGCTGTTGTTTTCCCAACGGGATCTAAATTTTCGCGGGTAACACCGCGGGGCACAGCTCGTTATCCATAAAGACTAAGCTGCAACGCCTCATGTCTCCGGTCTAAGCGCGACTGCCTTTCACGTCGTTTTAACGTTCCTTGTTTTGACGCATCTCTGGTACCTTTATTCATAAATGCCGCTTTCATTGTACTTGCATTCTGTAGAAAGGATAAGAAGGGCCGCGTAATTATTTGCACAATGAAAGGGAAAGGGGTGGAAAAAGGATTTTTGTCTAAGATTTTGGCAAAACGGAATAATCCCTTAAGCGTGTTTTCCAGACCGCTCTCTTTGAATAAGTGATGTAACTGTACGCAAGAAAATAAAAATTATGTTACAAATCGTAAAAAATATAATGAATAGTCGTTAAAAGTATTTTCGATCAATCAGTAGTTTACCAAAATACAAATTAGAAAATTTTTGATTGAAAATTGTGTGGGGGTATACTACACTCCTCTGCCTACCCCTTAGGGGATTACAGGGGTGATGTTACGTAAAAGAAAATATGCACATATATTAAAAATTTATCTACTGTTAATAATCATTAATATCATCTTACTTGACCGCAGAACATTTAAAACGCAGGGAAGAGCATGAGACGCAAGCTTTAAGCGAATTGCAACTGTATTATCAAAACCATGAAGAATAGGTAAAATTGGCCGCTATTGCACACTCGTTCAAGGGCGGCTTGTGGCAGACGTTTTTTAACTTCAACAATCGCTTACAATATACATATAACCGCCTCCGGGCTAAAAAATTCATATATATGATATACGTCATGCTAACCTTGTTAATGACTCACTGCGCGACCTTTCAATACAATGATTCATTTGTGCATATTCGAAATAAATAAAAGATGATTTTGTTTCGATAATCTTTAGAACGTCGTTCTTATTATTGTTAAACAATCACTTAATGAGTTTAAGGAACATACTTCGAATTTGTCCGGTACAATTTTCATACATTACTCATGAATGAAATAAATTACCAATTACAATCATCAATACAGGACTGTACTGAATATTAGGAACACCTAATACTTATAGCGAATAAACAACATAAAATATGTTATATTAATATTATAGATTTAAGATTTCAGTGATGATTGAATATTAAGAGATTTAAAATTTAGTAATTATACGATGACGTAACAACATGCGATTGTTGTAAAAAGGAAAAATACGCGCAATTTCATCAACATCATTTAACGGAATAAGTCTAATGAGAATAATTCTCATATCTATAGATCATACGCGACACCAGCGTGCCACTAAAACACGTACACGTGTACCGATACTCAGACAATGTGGTAACTCAGCAGATCCGTGAAAAACTGTCCCATTTCCCACCACGGTTTTCCATGTTATTGTTAAAAGCGTTACATGATTGTGTGTGCGCTATAATTGTGTTTATGTAAGCTGGAAGCGGCAAGGTGCAAATTAAATAATTCACGAATGCTTCTACACCGGTTCTTGTATTAAACCGCAAATTATTTTATAAGAAAGGGAAATATTGCGATGGTTACGCTTATAGGATGCGGTAAACAATATTATACACGTATTAAATGAGATTTTTGCTCAGCATTAAGTACCTTACCTACGTTGTTACTAAGTGAATAAGGCGATCCACACTATGTTTGTGTACATATTATTATCTATGAGGTGGTCAAAGACATAAGTTAAACAAAATTCAATGAAATATGTTCAGTTATTATGACGCAAACGTAACATATGAATATATTTGCTTTCATATTTACAATAAACATGAGTTTGCAATAATATTGATTACATGAAGAGTATAAAAAAATATATATATTTATGGAAGAAATAATTATGAAAACTTTTTTGAAATTCGAAATATACGTAATATGTGTTTAATAATTAAAAACGGAAAAGAGCTATTACTTACAACGGACAGCAATTTTGTAATTTTCCATTGTCGAATATACATATTATCGTGATGAAATTACTGTAATAGAATTTATATACAATTTATGCATATGTGTACATATATTACAACAGGTATTGTTTGATTTCGTACTAATCAAATGACATCCTATAAAATGTCCATACTCGCATCCGGTAAGGAACTACGCTCACTGGTCACGATTGCTTGTTGATTAATGTTTTTGATGTGGATATGCATGACATTTGTAAATAAAGTCCGATTTCATGGGCCACATAGAGAACTACTAGGTTAATGGTTACCGCTTGGTACGTTTACCTGGATGCTTGGTTTGAGAAAAACTTGATCATTTTGAACGTGATGTAGAGCATAGCTAACTCTTATTATTCTCTTCAATATGAACTGGATTCATTCATTTGTCGCTTACTTACATGAGCCAGGGTGGGCGGGTTATCCACCCTGACTCATGGTAAGTAGTAGGTAGAAACTCATGATGCAGTTTCAATTTTATCCATCCAGCGCTCTGATTTCATTGTCAGAACTTTGAAAATTATTGTACGACTTCAATAGTTTGGAATTAAAGGATCTTTATATTATTACTGGTTACTAGGCAGAAGTAGTATTATATTTGTGGACTACATGCATGAATGCTTGTTATATAAAGTAGTAACTTTGCGTGTGTAATTAGTGTATAACAATTAGCGTTTGTTATTTACGATTGTAGAACATAACAAATAACATGAACTCTACCTAAGATAAAGCGTTGTCACAATATTAATCTATTTCGAAGGGCATTTACCAAACCAAACCATTACCAAACTTGTAAAAGACCTTCAGGGTGATTTATAAACTTGTGACAAAATCCATAACTTATATCTATACTATCTTGTACTGCAGTAGCGTGCTAGAGTAAGCTGCAAACAACTTTGAGTTGCGATGGAGCATTGAATAATGGGAATAAACCATTTTTTCGTACTCAGAATAACAGACGCACGTGTTGCTTGTTTGGTGGTAAACGGTCTCTACATCCTAGTGGCCTCGATCCAACCTTTGATAAAACGGACATCCTATTTAAAATTAGTCACAGACGTGTTATTTCTCTTGTGGTCATTATTATAATACCACAGACGTCACCTTGATCTGTGTGTACCAATTGCTTTTACGCCACGCCACTGTCAAACAGTCTACTACTGTCTAACAGTGGCGTGGCGTGGGTGTCCTCTCATAATGAAAACAAAGGTTTTCATTATGGAGAAAGTTGTTTTTCTTCACCAGTATAGCAAACGGTATTGAAATTTAAAAAACAGCACATACATTCGTGGCCGTAGATCAGGACAAATAATATGTTCTTTATCTGACAAGAGTAACAGCAACAAGACCGATATGTATGACATATGTAATATTGTGCCCGTATATTATATAGTATATACATTCAACTAATGGAGGCAGTGATCAAGATGTTATCAACAGAATGGCTGTTGTACTGGCATTGTTTACGTGCACGCTGTATGACTAAAGTGCTCATTGCGTGCTCTTAACGCTTATGCCCGCCTGGTACATTGTCTGTTTGTTCATACTACGCTTTTGTTATTTTTAATGTTATCATTTTATACATTATTTATTAACTTGGAAACAAACTAAATAAATGAACGTAACATTTATTTGGAAGTATTATTTGGAATTTGATTTCCAATTGAATACCCAGAGGTCTTCGCATTTATGTATTCTTGTTATATTTAGTTACAATTAATTTCAATATTTCATAGATTTTGTCCGATTCTATTAAATGTATGGTTTATGTTTTTTATTTCGTAGTTTGGTCAGTAATTGCCAAAAATTGTTACATCAAAGGCAATGGAGAGTAATTTAAAACGTCAGTAGCAATTATTACGCAACCCTGGTGGGCGTTGCACTTTTGATATGTGGAAATCGAATGCATTGGATGACGGCGACATTAACGCAGGGACACGGCCATATGAGTAGGTAATGAGGTGGCAACCTGCACCAGCCTCGTCCGTAATCTTTGCTGCGGGCTCGCTATTGTGCAAAATCTTAGCATGGAAACATACACTTATGTTAAATGGCGTTCTATACATACCGTTGGTCTCGAAACTTCCACTTGAAAATATTTAGAAGTACGAACGTATGAATATTGTACATATCTTAGTGTCATTACTTAAGTAATATGTATTTAATGGGACTATTTTATTGAAATAGTATTAAATATTCTAACTTTTTTAATTAACGGTAATAATTTACCCTCAAAGACTTTATTGCCTATTGCAACAACAACAACAACATACCGTCACGCCAGATCCCTAACGGGGTAGGCAAAAGCACCGAGTGCCAAACATTGCCTTGTCCTTGTCCTTGCAAACATTTACATTTGCAAACATTTGCCTGGTCTACATTTATCGCTCTCTTCATGCATGCACGCTGGTTTCGGAGACTCTTGATTCCTCCATCAACCAGTATCTGACCTATTTGATCGAGATAGGACAGTCCAGGTCTCCCTCGACGCCTACATCCATCAACACTCACATTGTATATGTGCCTCGAAATTCTTTCATCATCCATTCTTTTGCTTATTGCAAAATAAGATATTCAGATATTAATTAATTATTTAATTAAAAGTTCTATCCATCCTTTGAAGGTCCTGTGCTGAATGCCGGCGCCCACCGGTCTGGTCTTGAGCCTTTGAAATACAGCGATTTTCCGTTATTTTCTTCAGATCACCAGATCACTCGCCCGAAGCTAAACAATGGAGTTACAATCATTTAAACAACACTATTCAAAAGCGCTTCATACTATTTATAATCAATGCAAATGACTGGACATTCATTTGAAAAACGAATGACTAACTTCTTCAAAATGTTCTTATGTTATTCTTCTTCTTCTTCTTCTTCATCTACCCGTTAGATCTATACTTGCACGGTTATATTTATCAACATAAAACCTGGCTATTGTAATGAAATGAAAAAGATGTAATATTTGTAATTCAAGGAATATCTTTTTATGAATTAAACTAGCTGTGCCCGCGACTTCGTCCGCGTTTCAATTTAAGTAAAATCTAAAAAGATTTAAACAAACTTCCATCCCCTATTTTATCCCCTTAGGGGTAGAATTGATCAAAATCCTTTCTTAGCGGATGCCTACGTCATTACATCTACCTGCATGCCAAATTTCAGCCCGATCCGTCCAGTG
>DWDX01000684.1:0-23759 GCA_018245675.1 Agara michaeli | reverse complement strand
ACGTAACTGGTGAATTGTGGGGGTGTACTACACTCCTCTGCCTACCCCTTAGGGGATTATAGGCGTGATGTTACGTTATAAAATTTAAGTATTACTCGCTGTAACGGCGAAGGAAAATATTTTGAGAAAACCCCTCACATCTTAGAGTATGTTATAAAATATATAATGTGTCATGACAGCCATTCCGCACTTGACTAGCCTGGTGAACTATGACCTAAAACTCACTATGAGAGTGTACCCGTGTCCAGCAACGACACTCATGAATAACAATGTACAGTGGCTGTAAATCAAAAACAGGCTTCTTTGACTACACAGGGATGTTGGTCGTAAACATTAGTAGATTAAGCCAACCTCAGAAACTCACTGTACAATCAGTCAGTTTGGTAGTTCCGCTGTTTTCGCTTCAAGTTTACCTCGATCCCATTCACATAATATATTAAGTAGTTAGTATATGTAGCATTTACATCAGTTTTTCTTGGTTTAACATACATGGAGTTTGAAAATGGATCTAAATATATCAGTATGTACGTGACACAAAAACGGCGTGTTTGGAATTGGCCTAATTATTATTGTTATTTACTTAGCTGACAGAAGGATTCAAGTGACATAGTGGTTTGATGACAGAACCCCAAAGCCACATAATTTTAATTTCTTCCAGTTCGTATTTGGTCAGCACTTTTGGCTGTGACCTCTGGAATGTTACAGAAACATCACCTTCAAATCACCTTCAAATTCAAAAGTGAGACAATTCACAATCGCTTTACGAAAAAGACACTCGGCATCCACTTATAAAATATTCCCAAGTTCTAAGGTAAAACATTACTTACCCGTACCTTTATCTGTCAATGGCGAGGTAAAATCGACCTTTTTGCCCCAAATATCCCAACCTCACCTGAGTGTTCGTATGTACATATGTACGTAGGTATGTATCCGCTGTCTCGAGAACACAATATACAAGGGACAATCCGTTATAAATTAGCCAAAGTTTCGAGTTTCTTGAACCCTTTATCCAGTACCTACCATTCTACACAATGATATATGAAGTGGTACACTTTAATCTTTCAAAAGTATTTCATTGATCTAAACTCCTGACGCGAGGGATGTGTTTTCGATTCCCAAAGTGATAAATATTGGTAAAATATATATAAATATGTATTTAGAAATGCTGTATACATTTTGTCAACCACCGCAAAGTTTATGTCCTATTTGGGACCAGCTGACCAGTGAAGTTGTCTCAAGATATTATAAGAGCCATACATTGATATATCGACTACCTTTTGTTCGCGCAGAAATCGAAATCCCAAAAACTAATAACTAATTTTTTTTCAAAAGCATGTATCTTGAAATTTAGGAATCTAACGTGTAAACTAACAAACCTTTTTACAATCTTTCAACCAATATTGTGACCTCTTCGATCTGGAATTTCCAATTTCCAATATTGTTATTTAACCTAGCATCAAAACTTCGACAGCTGTGCTTTGATCGTTGTGTCAATCAGTCCGTCACTTACTGTTATATATTGTATACAGCTGTTCGTCCCGAGCCCTTCAAAGGTCCGAACGGTGGCCACGTCGTGATGGTTTTATTGCTTCATGTGTCACGACGTACCGTTGAGGATAGTTTAATTAAACGACTTACAAAGACGAAATCCATTACATTGTCACTCCCACGGTATCGCAGATGAGTTTGGATATTAGTTTACTTAGTTAGTTAGTCTTTTGTATTGAGCTCGAATTCCGAGTACACCTGTACCTATTTCGGATGCTGAAAGTTGTTGTTTTGTTCTGATTCAGTTCGAAACCGCATCATTGAAACATTACCAGTTGGAGGTGAAAGACGTCTTTTTGGTGTAGAAACGTGCTCAAGTCGAATTTTTATGAATGTCTGCTATGGAACTTGTTATCGATTCGAAATTCAAAATGGAAAACTTTCAAAAAATGAACTCCTGTGACCAAAATACTCGCAATGCGCAGATCAGTGTACATACATAAAGACGCTCCTAAAGAGTCCACTCTAAGGTCTCGTGCGCTGAAAAGTGAGAGATTGATTTGTAGATTTCCATCAGCGTTGTCAAACAAACATCATCTAGCTATGTTCCCGTCCACGTTTCTATTTTATTCCGTAAATCGGGACCAACGAGGATAAAATCTGAATAGATTAAAATTTGCATTCATAAAGTGAAGTTTTGGATATGTATTTTGGTTGTAACATTTCTCTTAGTGGAAATATTCTCTCTACACTGAAAGAAGCGCAACTCCACAAGTACTGTGGAAGAGGTGTGCATAAAATCTGAGCCATTACTTAGATTTTCGAGTTTGTGAGTTTTCTTCGTCTGCTCGAAGCGACTATCCAATTAATTCAAAATTCTGGGTGAGATCCACGGAAACTCCGGAAGACGTAGCAAAATGAGGAGGTATATTCTAGTGTGATTGCATCCCAAAGTTTCCAAGCTTGTCAGTTTGTAAAAAGTCCACACTCCCTCAAACATTTTAGATCGTTACTCATATTTCTTTCAACAATAAACTCAACATTGTAATCCCTGCATACATGTCCATATTTGTTATTCTCCCATTCTCCATTTACCTGTCCCTTCTCCATTCTCCATTTATCTCAAATCTATGATTTGCTTTTACAGATTGTATTTCGTACTAGTTGTGCCCGCGACTTCGTCCGCATCATTTTATATAATTTGAAGATAAAAGTTACTCCTAAGTTACTCCTTATTACGTCAGCTATCTGCCAGTGAAAGCCGCGTCAAAATGGGTAAAGCCGTTCCAGAGATTAGCCGGAACAAATAGACAGACAGACAAAAATTGAAAAAAAAAATTATTTTGGTATATGTGTCATGTATACATACATATACATTTAGTAAAAAGCGATTATTTTAATATTACAAACAGACACTACCATTTTATTCGTTTGTATAGATTATTCTAAAAATGAGTTTTCCGAAACGAACTTAAAGGTTGTCCTTCATTCGCCATTTCATTAACCCCCTAACTTGGCTGATTCTGTTCAGTGAAACAGTCGCTGTAAAACAAATCTGCGAAACTTTGAACAGAATCACTACGGAGTTTCGAACTGAAGGTAAAATTGCGAGCGATGTCCAACACGATTCAACACAAAGTTACGTTGTTAAGAATTCATGTTACTTAAACTGCGCAAAGTTCGCGCGACAGACGAACACTTTGACCCACTGCGACAATTATATTGCTCGTTCGCACGGATTGCGATTCGATGTTTCGTGGGTGTAAAACCTTTTGTTAGATTTTCTTTAGATTTACCAAACAAATCTGTGACATATTCTATACGCTTATACACACAATGCTAGTATTATAAGATCATAGCCGGTGCAAATCCTCGATATCTGCCTAACCTTAAGAAAAATAGGCGTGATAATATGTAGGCGTAATTGTTAGCGTCCTGTATATACCGGTATGGCTATATTCTGGGAACAATTGAGGGAGCAGACCCAATCACACTGAACAAAAGATAAGCCGTCCGTTCGCCCAATTCCCTCCGTTAATTGATGAACTGTTGTCTATAAATTAATATCTCCATTTGTCCCAGTTGTATCGGGTGTTCTAATTAAAAATGTTCCGTGGACATCTAACAGGCTGCCCTTTAGATGGGACGTCCGTTTTACGGGACGAGCGCACTGTAGTCGACTGGGGAACGCTAAACTTCGAAATGTCATAAACACATCTTTTTTTTTTCGACCCTATTATTGGTAACTGCTGGACCGCGTCTCCTTTCATAGTGAGAGGGTTTAAGGCCATAGTCCACCACGCTGGCCAAGTGCGGATTGGTAGACTTCACACACCTGAAAAAATATTATATACTGTGCAATATCTCTAAGGTCTGCGGGTTTCCTCGCGATGTTTTCCTTCACCGTTATAGCGACTGATATTTAAATGTTTAGTTATAAAACGCAAGTAACAAATCACGTAAAAGTCGGTTACAAAGATAAAGACGTTTATTTTCACAAATATCGGTACACCGTACAAAGATTTTACAGGATTATTAATTCAAGCCATATTTTTCTCCCCGCTTACTTATTACCTACTTAGTTACAGATGTCCATGTGGCACTTCTAACTGCGGATTACTCGTTGGCTATCCTCTTCAAATAAATAACATGGCTGCGAGTATATACGATTCATCTCAAGATATTGTTATTGGTTTGTTCCAGACCGCGAATGTCCCAATCTGAATCAATCAGACATCGGCACCGTGACGCTGACTGGTCGACTTTTTGGAGACAAGTGAGTCCTTAAACATTTTTTTTCGTAGCAGAAGGACACGGCAAACAGGCAGACGGCCCATCTGATTCTAAGTGGTTACCGTCGCCTAAGGACACCTGCAACACCAGAGCTACCAGAGCGTTGTCTGCCTTGAAGGAGCCTTTTAACTTTGTTCATATTAAGATGACATTTACATACCTTCATATTGTACCCGTACAACGCACTTGCTAATATTTGAACTATAATTAAAATTCGCGCTTTATATCATTATATAGGTCATACAGTAATGCTAAGTTCTGTGAGCATAAAGTTCGTCGTGTTTCCTTCCAGGGCCATGTACTCGTGTCCTGACGATTATCACGTGGTCGGCCTCCAGAGCAGGAGCTGCCAGGCCGACGGCAACTGGGCCGGGCAGCCGCCGGCTTGCAAAGAGAACAGTGAGTGTCGGAGATCGGTAGCTCAATCGTGCTTATAGGATTGTCTCAATGGTGCTGACTTCGCTGGATGAGCATTTCACTTTCAGCAGTCGGTCTCGGTTGGTATCGTCAAGAAACAAGCGTTAAATATTGCCGGAGGCCTCGACCGGTTGGCATCTAATCTGCATCAATCCGCAGCGATTTCAGCTAGCCTCGTCCTTAGCATTGGAACATGAGAATGATTGCAGCCAAATAGATTTGATCGCTAAAATTTTACCATTGAAAAATGGTCTTTGCGTTAATTGATTTACTCTCTTGTCTTCCTAACGGCTAATATCCTTTCAGTATACTGTCTCCAACCACCGACTATTGAGCACGCTCGCCACTCCGCGCTTCCGGAGCAGACGACCTTCGACCTGGACGCCACCGTGCAGTACAACTGTCACACGGGCTACACCACCAACGGGTTCCCGCGAGCCAAGTGCCTGGCTATAGACGGCCAGGCCTCCTGGTACGGCCCGGATATCAGCTGCGAACGTAAGTATACATTTTGGAATTCGGAACGTGTCAGAGCAAATTAAAAAAGTCCACGGAGAAGTTTCACAATTGAATGAATGATTGAACGAACGAATGAATGAATGAACCGTTTATTCAAATTGCAAAGACAAAGACAAAGACGTTTATTTGCACAAATATGGGTACATATAAAGATGTTACAGGAATATTAGTTCAAACCATGCAGGTATGGTAACTCCAAAACAAAATAGTAATGATCAACGAATGAGTGAAATATTTATGCTACATCCCCAATACTTGCCAAAGTTGATTAATAAAATTCCCATACTAACCATTGCTCAGAAAAAGAGGCAAAGTTTGCAATAAACAATAAACTAGACAAAGAGTATAAAATCATAACTGCGCTAGGATTTTTTACAGATCTCATATAACCTAAACTCATTTAACCCATCCACGCCGACAAAGTTCGTTTGTACGTATCATCACGCCTGTGATCCTCTAAGGGGTAGGCAGAGAAGTGTAGTACACCCCCACAATTCACCAGTTACGTTTATGTCCCACAATGGAATAGGTGGTGAGCCTATTGCCATGCACCGCGCACACATCCAGACTCCGAGTCACTAATAGAAATTCTAAATTAGAAAAATCCAGCAGTACTCGACCCGGGATTTGAACCCAGGACCTCCCGACCGGCAGTCGCGCTAGCAACTGCCCGACCAACGAGGCAGTCAAGCCCTTTTGTAATACCTAATTTACCTTTAATACTTAATGTAACTTCCATCTGCGTTCGAAAGTAAAATTTCTGCTCTCGTCATTATAGCCTGTTCAAAAAAATTCCTAGCTTCATAGCGTCCATTACAATTTTAGATACTTAGGCTCCAGTCGAACTTTTTATGTGTTTTAACATTAACCTAATTAAGTTCGAGTGGGTTGATCTTAGTGTAACGACTTAATTTTAGGTTAACGATAATTCTCTAACAGCACAGACAAAAATTAACCTGTAAAAGAAAACTGCACTTAAATCTCTGATTTTGTGTTTTTTGCGTGTAGAAATATTGTATCAAATAAAAGAATAGAAGAATAGAAGAAATACAAAGAAAGCTGGGAATGAAAATACTTTTGTATTACATCAAATTAATCTCGATATATTCACAGTCAACCGTTTTACTGTTCTACTATACTGCTCTACTCTCAGAATGAGTTTTAAAATGATACAACGAGTATAAATATTACTTTTTAATGATCCCGTTAATGAAGGTAACACACCCCACAGCATTCGACTCGAAAATAATATCAAGAAAATTTCTTTTATTAACGATGGACAACCAGAAGACTCGTTAAAATTTCAATATGGTCTCATTAATAATATTAATTGGAATATTCATTACACAAAAATTACAACGTCCATGAATGGAAAAATTTGAAATGTTATAATTACATCGAATATATATCAATGATGTGAATAGATGTGTCTAGACTGTATCTTCTCTAGAGAAGATTATATAGGCTGTGAATTCTAGTCTGGTTTCCATATCAGATTGTGTCTTGAGATCGGATGGCTGGTTCTAAGTTGCACCATGATATTATTATTATTCTGCTTCTCAGCCCGTTCGTGCGGTGAGCCGGGCGACGTGCCCCACGGCTGGGTGACAGCCGAGTGCCACACCTTCGGATGCCGCGCGGTGGTCCAATGCGGACAGGGCTTCGAGCTGGTCGGCAAAGCTGAACGCTATTGCCAGGCAGACGGCGCTTGGGCTCCTAAGGAGCTGCCGACCTGCGTCCGTGAGTAACACTATAACCTAAAACGATAATAAGGGTTTAGTGATGAGTCTGGCCGGTCTTATATTCAATTTAATCGCTAATTGTCAAGAATGACTTCTTATGTATGCACTAATATTATTAATAATAGCGATAATGCGCTACGTGGGGATACACAAAGAATGTAAAGAGACTCGAGGCGATTAATAAAATTCTAATCGTTTCCATAATAGCACACGACGAGACCAATCTTGACGATTAGCGCTTGGGATTTGAGAAATAACAATCACATTTTATTCCCTCCAATGTGATTCTTCAGTCCTTGTGATGCTGTTCGTTTTGTCAACGTCGCGTGCGCGCGCGGGCTCATCATTAAACCCGTGGAAATTTACAATCTTGGCGTTCCTCGCATTGCTTCGTGACAATGTAGTTGCCGATTTCAGTGTCGTCCTTAATTTTGGAATGTTGCATGGTTTTAAAGTTCGTGGATAAATGTCTACATGTTCTGCCGGTGACTAGTTGGCATGGCGCTTGGTATTTAACGAGTTATCATGGCTATCACTCAGCAATATCATTGTCATGATGCAATTAGTTTGATCGGATCTCCCACTAGAATTGGAATCTATTGAATCTCCACTGACTCTACTATTCTACTTGTTAATTTAAGTAAGCACTTCACGAAAATCTTATTCATCTATATTCGTTTGTTAATTATCAATATTACTTTCTAAGCTCGTAAAGTTTTCCTACTGAATATTATAGAGTTTCTCAGGGTTTATGTTTTGGTCGAAATTTTCGAAATTTTCTATTGAAATCTATGTGGGAGCAAAAATTTCCAAAAACCAGTGGGATATCTAGACATTTTATTAGATCGAATTAGATGTGAATTATAATTTTTAAAACATCTTTTTTCTCCTTTCCTGCTGCTCTTCAGAGGGAGAGAAGGGGACAGTTTGAATCAATCATTACATTCCGTAGCATTTTGAATTGTTACAATTACGATATATAGTATATTGTTGTTCTATTTAAATTATATGACATTAGAAATGCGACTTTTCGAATTTCACGAGTCAAAATTTCAATGGCCATGGTAAAATTATTAAATGATATTATCAGAAATACCTTTACTGCCTATAGCCTATTATAGCTACATGTTTGTAGAGAACCTATAACATTTGTAGTCGAAGCTTATTTCGATGTTACCGTGCAAGAATTTACTGTAAAGACTTCCTTAAATTTAACTCGTACTGTGCTGTAGCCAAATAAAGGTAAATATAATATTATTGTTTTATTTCGTCCAGTGCATGCGGTGCTTAATTATTTCTGCATGTTTCTTTATCCTTAAAAGAAAATATAAAATATATAAAAAATGCAAATTACCCTGACATTAAACCATTGTGGCATCCCAGATTAACCGATCCTTGATAAATCTGTATTAAAATTAAACTGAACTATCCAAATTTTAAAATAATAACAAATTAGCTTTAGCGCCATCTATGAGTTCGAGTGGGAGTTACGTTAATGCGACGCCTGTCGCCATCTAGTGGTCACGCAGGTGCAGTGTCCGCCTCCAGAGGCGCCACGCCACGGCAAGGCAGTGTACACGTCGTGTGCATACAACTCTGTGGTGTCGTACGAATGCAAATATGGATATCGACTGGTTGGAGACGCGACGCGGCGCTGTGGTGCGGATAAAAGATGGTCAGGAATGCAACCTATATGCAAAGGTGAGGCATTTATTACAACACGGCAGGAAAGATATAAAAAGACTGCCCAAGGTTAATGTAAATACAAAGTACTTACTGAACTTTTCATACTAATTATGTAAATCTACATAGTAAATCATAGTAAGGTAGAAAATGTCCCCACGCATGACCAACCTGATTCCTCTTTCGATATATCGAAAAGATATTTAATAGAATAAACAATAAAAATCATACATGAAACAAATGCAATAATTTCAGAAATAAACTGCGGTCATCCAGGCCAACTGTGGAACGGATGGCTGGAGAATATTTCGTCAGGCACAGGCCTGGGGGCGTCGATAATATTCCGATGTCAGGATGGAATGAAGATGGAAGGCAACGGGTCTGCGATATGCCAGAACGATGGGACTTGGAGTCATCCGTTGCCCATGTGCTTAGGTAAGATTGATATCAGTAGACTGCACTCGCTCATATGTGGAACTGGACTATGAAAATTCATGGTTCCTAATTGGAGAAATAATATTATCTTCCACCGTTATCCTAGAAGATATCTGTATGTGAGATTCAATTATACTGTCTTCAAATCCTCGAACTTTGTTGATTGAAATATTCGCCAAGTCTATAAGAATTGCTTCAAGTTTTTTGATTACATGGATTGACAATTTTCTCATCTGCTTAATACCTGGGTAATGTCTTCCACACACGCTCAGCACCGTGTGTCGTGCCACATGTGTCGCAAGGGAAGGTGGTGTTGATGGAGAACAAGACGGGGGCCAACGATACACATGAACACACGCAAATCGTCGGCAGCTCTTCTATGGTCCAACACGGTAAGTTCTTCCATGCCAACATTGTTTGCTTATTTATGGACCTCAATAATCTGAATGTCTTTCTCGTCTCTGTTAAAAGCAATCTCTTCTAAAGACCAATTTTTCTAAAGACTTTCGATTCACAATATGGTCTTTGTCATGAGTATATGACATATTTGACAATCTGCTTGAAAAGTATGTGATTTTTACTTAAATTTACAGGAGATATGATCGTGGTGAATTGCGAGAAGAACTACGAGTTTCCGTCGAACAATCTCGCGGTTATCTGCAACAACGGCACCTGGACCCAGATACCCAGATGTCAGCCGGCAAGGTGAGATCATTGGGTCCATTTAATATGAACGAAGCTATTCTAAATTCAAAATCCAAACCTTTATTTTATCATAAAGTGCATCATACGTGTACACATTGAGTGTCAAAAATCATTAACAATCATTAACCGGCTTTATGTATAATAACCATACAGGTGGATTAAGCTAAAAGTCGTCGTAGGAAAATAACTCTCGGCCCTCTTTTGTTACACTCTCAATCATTACGGTTCAGTGCAGTTACGTCGTTAACATACGAATTATGTGGATGTAAATGTAAATTGTACAACACTGAAGTAAATAAAAAAACTTGGGAGAAGCGTATGGAATTTTATGCTCTGAATTACTTCAAAAATTCCTTGTAAGAAAACAAACCAAGAAACCAAGACTATTGATCTCATACACAAATTAGTGTTGTAGGAATTTGCTATTAATGTTATTTTCTCTGCAATTTATAGAATCTCGTAATTGCAGATGCAAAAAAATGCCAAAATACCCAAGATACGGAATGGTGATCGCCCCGAAGACGGAACACGGTATGAAAGCGAGGTTCAGATGCAAAGATGGATTCGAATTGAAGGGGAATCCGATTGTGATATGCTCGTTTGGTAATTGGAGCGGCGAGACGCCGAGGTGTGAAGAAGGTAATTGAAAATATACTAATTCCTCTCTTTCATCAAACCGATTTGCCTTGTCACAATTGGTCATGAGTCTCCTCTCAGAATTAAGAAAGTTAAAGCCAGGTCTGTGCAGTGATAATTTAGTGATTTAGATTCAAGGCCTTCGATTCCGACCTTCTGGGAGTTAAGACCTGACCGGCACGTCTGATTTTGGATAAAGCTGGTGATACCAATAATATAACGTTTGAATACATTTCAATAATAGACATCTCTGAACTGATGGCGTCTTCAACTCGACCGCTTCAGACTTCTAGGATTACCTGAATGAAGATAACAAAATAAAGATTTCATTTGCAGTTTTCTGTCCGTTTCCCGGATACATAGAGAATGGAAAGGTACTTCTGGTTGGAAATATGGGGCTGTACGATTATCGCCCTTATGTTAAAAAGGTAAACATTTTGTTTGTAATTTCTTCACCGCTGTCAACTAAGTTGTAACGCCTAATATTTTTAAATGCTCATCTCGTATCCTTCAATTGATAAAGGCGTGAAAAACCTACACTTCCTAGAAAATAGTGGCCAGACAGATTTACCACTGTACTCAAGTTAAGTAGTGAAAGCATTGAATAAGTCTAATTTGTGAGTGAATTTTAATTCCAGGTTGTAAACAATAAGCAAATTATGTACGAATGCGAAAAAGGTTACGTCTTATCTGAGGGTCCTCCGGGAGCTACCTGCGTGGGTGGCCATTGGAGTCCTAGAGAACTACCAAAGTGAGCATCGTTAACTTTTATTAAGGATTAGTGACATAGCGGTTATATAACATGCTATATGAAGACGTATAAAAATCCTCTGCTCTAATTTTTCAGATGCACCTTATACCAGCACCCTCGAATACGCTGGAGCAGGAGAAGGCGCTCCGTAACGGAACCGGAGATAAGGCACAGACGATCTGCTTACTTGCGCCAGTACTACAACAATCTCAAACGTCAATCGCTTGAACCTAATCAGCAACATTTAGATGAGCTGTACGACAAATACAATCATGACACCCGAAAGCCAACCTTAAGACATGCCAATTTTAAATTAATGAAGAAATTTGATCTTGAATTCCTAGAAGATGACGATATAGCTACGTCTGATACGGACACTCCCGATGGTGAAAACTTTCCAACTGCTGTCTACACTGTTTACAATGTTCACGGCGAACCTATTGGCCATAGACTGTATTCTTACCAGCCTGTGTACGAACCTGAAGAAGATGAAATTGTTCATCATGATGAGGTTCCAGATTATGAAGACTCCTCAGAGTTCGACGACATACCTCACGTCACCGTTCTAAAAGGAGGTATGTTTCCCGACCATGAACTTGAGTCGCATAACGAAATTGCCGAAAACATTAATAAATTAAAACACCAATATTTTGAGAAGTATATTGACAAACGTAGAAAAAGATATTTGAATCAGAAAAGCGGAGAAACGTCTGATATAGACCAAGAGGACAAAAAGGAAGTAGACGTAGAATTACAAGGGGCTGAAAACAAAGTCATACAAATGGATAGAAAGAAACCAGTAGCACATAAATCTAGAACAAAACGTAATATCAATATTGAAGAACCGGACACTGAAATTCTAACAGTTCGACCCGATGGAAGAGAAGCCAAGTTGATCGACGACAGTGATATTGACTTATTGAAAGTTATACCTTTGCAGCCGAAATTAAAAAATGAAACATCCAATGAAATACACGACAAGGAAGTCGCAGTAATTCCGATACAATTCGTTAAGACCAATTCAACGGAAGTTGACAATATATTGGAGAAGCGTGATAAAAGAACAAGCAGAAAAACTGACAGACTCAATCAGACTACTGCTACTGTACCAAAAACGTAAGTAGTAACTATTGAAACTCGTTTTTCACAATGATAGTGATTTTTACGATTTTCAACATTCAAATCAGCATTTCAGCATTTAACTTTATTTACAAATAGATAACAACTCACCAATGGGTCGAGGGGTTCGATTTCTAGATTTTTTTTGATATTGTCTTTATATTTTATCCGTGGCACTCACACAGGCTAGTTTAGGCTTATGCGTGCTTAGCAAAAATCCTTAATGGATCTAAATAAATAAGTAAATATTGAATTTTTATATCTATAAAAGCTAGTGTTGTAAATTCAACAGTGGACGAGAAGGAAAGGGTGGAAGAAATCGTCAACGTGAATCGTTAACCACCGAAGAGAAGGACGTCTCTGAAAATAGAGATGGTACTGAAAATAGCAACAAAACGGAGACAGAAAAGGGCAAAAAGGGTCGTCCAAAGAGCCCATGTGAGGCTATAGAGAGTGAGCCCTATGTGAACATAGAAATTGTTAAATACGGCCGAGATCCAAATAATACTTTCAGTTCTGGTAAGTGATACTATTGTCCACTAAACATGAGCAAAGTCACTAACGTTACGTACGTTCAATAGTTGAATTTGAAGGTCGGAAGGTGAATACCAAATATGAACATCACTCAATTCTCGATATGATTGATGCGATGTGCACTTCGCTTATATTTCAGGGACGATAGTCCGAGTCGCCTGTGGAAAGGGCTACGGTTTGAATTTAGAGTCGAACGCTACGGCCAAATGCGTGCGAGGGAGATGGAAACCAGAGAAGCCGAAATGCGAAATCCGTGAGTAGAAACTAGATAGCGTCCTCTTCTATCCTCCCCTCTCATACGGAATGAAACTTTTTGTAATGCGCATGACTTTTAAGTAATCGACTAATCTAAATTAGACTTTAAAACTGTAGCGTTAGAGTTGTTTTTACAGTACCGTGCCACGTGCCAACCACGGAGTATGGCATTTACACCATGCCGCTGGACACCGGCTTAGGGAGTCAGATGGTGTCTGGACTCACACATGGGGATGAGAAGGAATTAAACGAAACCGACCCAGTACCTAACGGTCAGGTTGTACACTTCTCGTGTGAATATGGGTAAGTTTGTTAATTTTAATATTCTGATCCGTTCCAGAGCATACAGCGTCTGTATAGAATAGGACATACAATTGTTGAATTCTGTTAACAGCTACAACGTCCAAGGACCGACAAACTTACGCTGTTGGCTTGGCGAGTGGGCTGTTACCAGTATGCCAGAATGCGTTGCAGGTAATATTCTCTTAAACATCTTATCATTTATAGACATTACAAGCCAAAATCAAACTTATGATCACATCGGGTATCAAACCCAAAATATAATTTTGTTAAATCCCAAGATATAAATGCCGATAGATACGATTCCAAAGACAGCTAATCTCGATATACAAAATGTAAGATTAGTGAATTTAGAAAAATTATGCAATCAATAATCTCTTCATGTTTTAAATGAATTATGAAATCAAGTATATATTATGCTTTTCTCAGCACCATGTGAACTGCCTCTACTACACGGTGCTACATACGAAGCTGGGTACAGGGCTGGACTGACCGTGGCTCATGCGTCATCGGTGAACATAGCCTGCGAGCCTGGCAGATCACCGCCTGCCACTCTCAACTGCCACCTGGGTAGACTGCAGCCAACTGTTCACGATTTTTGCAGACCTTTAGGTTTGTACTCTTAATATCTAACAAATTTTGGTAGCTGTACTTCCTTAAAGAAACATCACTAAACCGTACATTCTATGCTGAGTAATTAGTTAAGGACCCAACTTTTATAGATTTGAAAACGATATTTTGAACAAAGAATGCAAGGGGAAATAAAGAAAGTGACTTCAAATCTCACACGACATTAAAACCGATATTTAAAAGAGCCTTGAATTGTACGAATATACAGACTTAATGCATAGCACAATTTTATTTTTCAGCTAATCACACTAGGCCGCGACCGACGTCTGAGTATCAAAGTGGATCAGACATTGTCAGAGAAGACATATCTGAACTGGAACCCGATTTACAAGGAAAAACTGTATCTGAGTGCGGTCCGCCAGCGAGGTAATAACATTTCTGTATTTGGTTACCAGTTACACGAAGATATTCAACTTAAATTAACAAGAACTCGAAATGTTGAATCTTTCGATGTCCCAATACTTCTCGTTTCAATATGAAGTTGCAATTATGTTGGTATAGTTTTTTTATGCGTGTTAAATGCGTAAAAGATTCAGCAATTCGTTAAATATATGTTGTTCATTATCTATAAGTCCGCTTTCATTGTAGCTTATGTGTGAGTCTTTTTATTTTGTATATTAATTTCTATGGATGTCATTATCCAAATATGTTTATTGCCAGTATCGGTTTGTTTGGTTGAGCTTTGATTTTGTGGACTGGCAACGAAATTCAATGGTCCTCCTGCTTTGGACGCATTCAGTTTCTTCTTTGTTTGTTTAATTTTCCTTTGCTATACATCAGTATTAATGTTGATATATTGTGTAAGTTGTATTGGAGATTTTCTGACAATTTTGAAACTACTGACTGATATACAGCTTCCTCAATAAACATTATCATTTTGCCCTTTGTTGGGAAAACAACGACAAAAAATAATATTTTTGCAAAGAATTTGCGTTTCTTATTTGCTGGCTGGAAAGACTGAAGGGAACACAAGCGTTCAGGGATGCCAAGCCCTGGTGAGAGCCTTCTAGGTTCGGACTTTTGCTTCTCTAACTTGTACTTCATATTTCTGATCATTTCCACTTTCAATAATATCAGTTCGAATAGACACATCGTCATCTACTTGTTTAGAGCCATCTTTGAACTGATCACCAGTTTTGGATACTTTCTCACAAAATTCTTTATTATGTTCATCTCTCTCTCTCTCTTTAACATTTGGTTTTATATTCTATCTTAATCGGTTTCATCACTTTCATCGTTACAACGATTCCGATGAAATCCTCAGAAGGCAGGGCATAGATTTGAGTTGTTCATATTCTTAACAATAAATATTAATTCGTACAGATTGAACCACAGCACTACAGCTGTATATCTAGCTTTTTTCTCTTTGTCTTGGCCAAGCTTGCGTTCTGTTGCTAATTGTTTGCAGAATTCGTCGTTGTTTGTATTGCATGCTTTTCATATCTTAATGTGGAAGTTAAATCTATCGTTGATTAAAGTTCTATAAATCTTTCGATACACATTTTTAACTTCTCTTTGGTCACAATTTAGACATTTTTATGAACATCTGACGAAAACTCCTGTAGGGTGCAAGGAACTTTAATATACCGCGACGGAGCTGAAGTTAACGGTACACTTGGAATAGAAGGATATCCGCATGGAACTGAAATTACGTTCAGATGTATAGCCTCCATTATGGGCGAAAGAACAACTTGGAAGCTCATCTGTGAGCAGGGAGATTGGGTCGGGAAAAGCTTTAACTGTGGTAAGTGAAGGAGATAAAAAAATTAAGCCTTTCGCCTTAATCGTAAATACAAAAATGATTCAAATATATGCAATATTCTTGCAGAAGAATTGGAAGCTCAGAGCGAAGAACTACTGAACAACAACACTTGCACTTTTAGGAATGAGGAACCTCACGTTGTTTCATTCTTTAATGACCTGGAAATTACTGAAACTGTTGACTTTCCACCAGGAGCTGTAATAATATCCAGGTAGTATTCAGTTTTTTTAGAAACTGGGGCTCTAGAAAGCTGGTCTAACCTTTAGTAGTAAGTAATTTAGGCAACCTAGAAGTAAATTACTCGTATATGCTTCCAGATGTAGCGACATCGGAAAATATGCAATGACGGGCTCCCAAACTAGAAAATGTATAGGTGGATCGTGGGACGGCACTAAACCTACTTGTTTTGGACTAAACCAAGAGAATGATTACGCTAGTAAGTGTCATGTAATTGTTAAATGTTAACTTTCTAAGGATTTTTGAAAACCCATCACGAACCAAAGACTCTGAGCCTCTATTTTATTATACTAATTTAAACGACGATAGTGTTGAATTGATAAATGCTGGGCTGTGATATATATTTTATGGTTTTCAGTGGAAAAACCTCCAACGATCTTATTCAGATACTCCCAAGGTCCCATAGCGCAGACTAATGACGGCAAGCTTCTCGTGTACCCTGGAACAGTACTGCACATGGAGTGTCTCTGGATGAGAAGGTTCGGCAATCCCAAGTGGAACGTCACACATTTTAATAGAGAGTAGGTATCTCCTAATCTCGGAACTATAGAAGACTTCTTAACATTTCTTTAAAAAAGACCGTTATGTGTTGTAGTATGCAGCTGCATATACATATATTTCTAAACCGATGGACATACTTCAACACGTTTTGACCAAAACTGACTAACCATCACACCTGGTTCTGCTGCTGTACAAAACGAAACGTGTGAAATAAATGGTTTCACGGTTCTGTATAATAATTTACAGAGTAGAACGGAAGTACCAAGAAGGCTGGACAGACGATCCTGGCCGAGACAGCCAGCTGGAGTTTCGGCTGAGCATTTTGGGGGCGGAGAAGGAAGACTCCGGAATATACAGATGTGAGACTCCCGCGAGACAGAGTCATCAAGTGGAAATTATTGTCGAAGGTAAGTCCCAATAAAAAAGGTATTTTTCAGACGCAAACTATATAAAATGTTGCCTTTAATCCGATTTAAAAAGATTGGTTTTTGCATGAACACATTCGTATGTAAAACCAGTACTTTGACCCTTACCTATTTTCTGCTTACTATTGCTGCAAAAGAATAGCCTCCCAAATCTACAGGAATTCTGGTTTGCTCAATATTTCCATTCTAACTTTATTGAAGCACCTTAACGTCATGGAATTCGATAACCTCCCAGATGTCCATTGCCCCCCGCTTCCTATTCGACGAGGGTTGGTCGCAAGCGGCCTCGGCACGATGCTCGGCACTGAGATCAAGTTTTCGTGCGCCAATGGCAACGCTCTCCTCGGAGCACACACACTGACCTGCAGGGCATCTGGAAACTGGAGCGCTCCGTTACCCGTTTGCGAAAGTAAGTTTTATTTAGTCCGAAATATTAGAAGGGAGTAAGTCTTTTTGGAAAATGTAATTTTGTCATATGGCAATCGTATCCTTGATCAATGACCGACAAGAGCAATTGACCGTTCCTGTGCAAATGGTCCACTACGTTATCTTTCAAGCGTTCATTTTATTTTAATATTTAAGCAATCAAGTGGAAATTTATGAAAACAATAGGAACGTTAAGCCAAATTAACTCCTAATCGAAGCATCATAGAGTAGAGAAGCGTCGTTTTTCTAGTGTAAAATATTTTAGGTGTCGAATGCGGAGAAGTGGTCCACGATACACCTCTCAAGGAAGGTGAACGACGACCTCGTGTGGCAGTCGTGTCACGTGGAGTGGGAGGTCGAGCAGCCTTCTCCTGTCCAGCTGGATGGGCATTAAGTGGAGCTGCCGAGACTGTTTGCCTGCCTGCTGCGGATTGGGCAAGACCGTTTCCCGTTTGTAGAGGTGCTAATTTTAAAATATCAAGTCGATATTTATCGCCAAAGCTTAGTAAGTTTCACAGGAAAGATTGCCGGTATAAACGCTCTTCAAATTATGGCTAATCCACCCAGAATACTATTTTTCGAAATCATGCTTTACTTACAACCTCTTAGAAAGAATAGTAGATGAATTTTCTTAATGATCGGTTAACAACATCTTATGTATAAGAAATCGTTGGCAGTGATTCAAGATAGAATACATCCCGGCTTGTCACAGCAACCTTACAGTGGTGCGGCTTAAAAATGCCTATGACCAGCAATGGAAACTCCTATGTACTTTAACAGACGTATTTAATCAATTTTTTTGTCCTCAGAGGTCTCCTGCCCAGCCCTGCCGCCGCCAGCATCAGGCTACGTGCTAGGCCGAGCGCCGTACAGAGCTGGTGACGTACTCCAATTCCACTGCAATCCTGAACACACTCTGCACGGCAGACCCATTCTGGTCTGCCAGGACAGCGGCAGATGGAGTGATAAACCGCCTACTTGTGAGTTCTTGCAGATATATTTAGATACCTATGGTCCATAAATATATCGTAAACTGCTCCATCAACATCAGTAGCATCTATGAGTCTGCTACTGAAATTATGCCTCTTTCATCATCAGTCCATATATGTCTGCACCTGGACATAGACCTCCCATAGGCATGTAATTATCAATCAGACACGACAAGTATGAAAGTAAAATCAGACCGGTGTAGCAGTTAAAACTAAAGTGTGTCTGCTACTGATATTGATATTGACAGGTTAATTTGTTACTCCTAACCACTGATTAGACAGTGGTGACAAGTCGACGACGATTGTCGCAATTATTGCCGGCAGGTGCTCAGGCGTGTACGTACCCCGGCACGACGATATCGGGCCGGATGTCGTCCGTGAAGTTCTACTACAAGATTGGCGAGACGGTCTCCTTCACCTGTGAACCCGGATACAGGCTGAAAGGTGCTCCGATGTTGCGGTGTTTGAAGTGAGTACCAACAGGACGAACGTTGAGAGGCGTTTGTCGAGGTTGACCAAGAATTGCATGCTGGAATAATTTATCAAAGATACTCAATGATTAGTATAAAGACAGTAAAAATTTGTATCCGAAGAACCAGATAACTGAAGATTTTAACAGCCAATATGTCCTTATATGAATTTTGTAAATGTAAATCTTTAATCCAGGAACAGAAAATGGTCGAACGCGATACCGCTGTGCGCGCCAATCACCAACTACACGTCTTCGGACTCTCTCGCGATGTTGAACGCGGACATCGACGCCATGTTGTCGGACTCCGCGGTCCTGCCGTCGGACATCTTGAAAACGCGCGAAACGCCCGCCATCTTGTCACCGGCGAGCTACAAGGCCGCCGTCACGCGGGTCGCGGCCACCAGACTATTCCAAAGAGCGCCAATCGAAACATACAAAAATAGGATCTCTAGAGTAAATAGGTTCATAAGACGAGACACAGAAAGATAATTATCATAGATTATTAGGATAGTTCGAAACTTTGCATCCGCTTCAATTGGAACAGATAAAAATTTGTTTTCAATCATTTCATTCGACAGATACATTATATTACGAGAACGCCATGTGATTTACGAAGTATTTATTAGTTTATATATGTTTAAACGATTTTAAATATAGAGTTAGTCACACTTAATTTAAATACGAATATTCGACAAAAATATGGCTTCTTACTAGTGTTTAACATTCGCATGTTTTTATTGTGATCAAATTGATGTTGCCAAAATTAAAAATTGACTGAAATCGGGCAAAATAATGATCTCCAAACGAATACTCTGTATAATTTTGTATTATTTATATTTATACGTAATTTATATAATATTTATGAAGGATTTGATTGAATGAGACTTAACTCGAACATTTTAATTACTAGTAGATATTAAATAATAGTATTTAATATTTATAAAAAATGTCCTTTTCCTTGTTATTACGTTATATTTACAATTGTTCAATATTTTTAATACGTTAACGTACATATATAATATACTTAACGTTTTTTTTTTATTGAGCAAAGCTCTTATATATATTTTTATTGTTTGCAATTTATTATTTTCTTTTTGGAATCTGTAAATAAAACGCTTCGCCAAAGATAATAATTCTATGATATTGCAATAAATATAAGCGATTACAACTAAATATGTAGATAATTAATTAGTTAATTAACGCTAAGAATAATTGTAATTATTTAAAACTAGGAATACATTAGTGTAATTATTAATCATAATTACATTTTATTATAACGCTATACCACATTTCCACGCACAAATCTTTGGAAAACTTTTTATTCATTATCTCTGTTTAGATTAAAAAAGTTCAACTTGAAAACAATTACTGGATTGCATTATTTTATGTTTTTATTATAAGACATGTTAATGATCGGTTGGAATCTAAATAATTGACTAGCACTAGTTACGGGTCTAATTATACCTATTTAATAAGCATACATTTATTTGTTATGTAAAATTGTTTGCTAAATTGTGTGATATTCTCTCTCAAAGACTCAAGTTTTATTATTATTTATTTTAATTATGTTTATTATCTTTATGTTGTAGGACTTAAATGTCAGGTCTATAAAGAGTCATGGCTCTATAAGGGGACAGTATTCATGGGTATGAAAAACCATATCAAACTTAGCTAAACATGGCAACACTTATTTTATGAATTACGTAAAATACATTATAGTATTCGCGAAAGTAATAATAATTGGTCACGCGTTAACTGCGGGTAGGGACGAAGCAGGGGTACGCTAAATAACCCAATGTACACGAGATCAGTTTACCAATGTGTAAATCTCAAGATATGTCACATACTTCATACGCGGTTAATTACGAGTAATACTTACAAAAAAAATTAATCTCAATCAAAAATGAAATCGCCTTCACTTTTAATATAACCCACATTTATAACTATACCAAAGTGAGTTAGGTACAGGGAAAAATTTCTTCGCGTGTCATATACAAGCATATGTCATATGCCGAACTCATATACATATATGACAGGTGCTCGAGGGGTGCTTCGTCGCTCCGCTTTCATACCTAAGGCCTGGTAAGTACGCTACACAATAATAATTATAACTGACTCGTAACATCATGTGTTATAATAAAATCAAATTGTGAAAAATCAAAATAAATTGACTTCATACATATTTATTGTAGGACTTCTATTAATTTATACTGGTATTTGTAGGTTATATTTTTAATAATTTCGTAAATAACATAATTGTTCTTAAGTTGAACTGAAAATCGTGCATATCAAATGAAATTGCATATCTTGTATTGTTCGAAAAACTATTGAAACGACAAGGAATCTAATAAACATTATCAATATATTATTAACGGAAGCATTTCGAAAAAAATACGTATTAACCCATATAAGAAAAATGTAATCTATTTTGCATCCCATCATTCGGGTCTTTCCCGCGATAGTGGGAGTGGGAGGCGGAGGTGGGTTAGTGGCCAACATTGAACCATTCTAAGACGTATGTTTTTAAGGTAACACAATGAGGGGTGATGATTAACGATCTATTCAAAGTTCGACGCTCAAGACGGTTAGCCACTAGCGGTCGCCGGACCAAATGCCGTACAGAGTTATCGTTCGTTACCTTACACCAACACACCGATGGAGTTTATATTCCAAGTCTGGTTTCCATAGTGGCTACCATCGAAACCTCTACCAGTCCCGGTGCTGTGATCGACCGGTTTTTTATACTATCGTAAGTAAGCATTTTAACTTGCCCTTAACAGAAATAAAATGATGTATCAAATGATTCCAGTTGTTTTATTTAATTGGGCTATTGGTGTGGTCGTTTTTATATAGCTGGCCTTGCGATTGACTCCTGCGACCTGGGTTGGGACATCTACTAGATTGTAATTTGGACTGTAGATTGAACCAGCAATGAAAGGAAGCAACACAAATAGATGTTGATGATCCATTCAATCCAATACCCGAATTTAAAAATATCCTACTTATTAAAAACTTATTAAAATCCTACTTATTAAAATAAACATTAACTACCTTTTTTACGCAAAATACTGTGAACCATCAACTATGAAACCTTCGTCAATGCCCACGTCAGCAGTGGGAGCATCTACTCGAAAACTATTTTTTTTTCATTTGATAATCGGCAAAGCATAATTATAGTATAACAAATACATTTTTGGCCTAAACAACAATAAGTAACAACTACATATATGACAACAAAACAAATATTTTGAATATTGTATCTTTTTTCAGTTCAATAAGTTTATTTTACTTATAAACACCGGCGGAAAATTTCATGGACGCATTAATAATAGTACTTGTATTGTAAATAACATTGTAAGCAAATCTAATAAGCGATCAATATCAATTAGTTAAACAGCCTCGCCCATTGCTGCTTATGAGTGCTAAATGAATTCACGGAGTGGTAATAACACCGTAATGTATGATATTAGTGCGACAACCTCTTGTAAATTGAAGTAACTGTGATTTGATTGTTTAACGTATTGAAAAGCTATGGCCGCGCGCGACACGACAGTGTGACGCGGCCCGCGTTGTGATATTGACGTGTATGCTGAAGATTTCGCGCCATTACGACTCGAAAATGTGTCAATACTTCGCGGCATTAAATCAACACAGATAACAAATCTTTTTTTTTTTTTTTTTTAGTGCCAGTGAGTGATGTTGTGCGAAAAAAATTCAATTTTATTTTATGATGTGAAATATTATGGTGTTTTTGTTATGTTACAATCTACGTAGATAATGCAATAGCTTTGAAGGTGGGTTAACAGTTTTACTCATTGGTTTACTTGTTTGCTCCGATTAAGATAACATTCCACTGCGCAGTTTAAAAGCATTCCTTGTAATTTTTATACTACCCTCATTATGTGAATATAATTAAAGTATTCTTGTAGGTAACGTTTTTGAACAAATTTAAAACGAAAATTATAACGAAAGGAAATAATAAACACAGTGCGCCATGAAATAAACCCCTCTATCGACGGCTTAATTGCGGAAGGAACAAAGTTGTGTCGTCTTCAATTTTGTGGGTCCCAAATAGCCCACAACCATACTTTAGAGGTAACAATGCAATAATTAATCCTAAATTAGTCTTAGTCACGAGTCGTCTGAGGTCTCAGATTATGCGGAACGTCCTGTGTGCTAGGCGTTCTAAAGATTACGCAATAACGGCTCGTAAAATAATGTATTCGACAATTGACGGTAATGCGCAGCACCCGTGAAAAGTTAACAGGCGACCACTTATCGTGGAATTTTCATTTTGTTATCAAATACTGGTTCGAGACGACTTTGTGCTGTAATCAATAAACGTAGCCAACAAGGCGACAGGAATGCTAGTTATACGTACATTTCTTTTAAGCTGTAATTTTTGTTCACACGCCTCGGTCTAGTGTTTAGAGACCCTGGTAATCCTTAGGTCGTAGGCTCCATTCCCACCCAGTCTGATTAGTTTAGGATCAGACTCCCAGAGAGCCGGGTGTGAACTTGTGTTATGATATCATTGTTATAATTATCATTCAATATATATAAGATAATTATTAGTTATAAACACATTAAGTGTCTTGATTATGTCTACGAGTAGTTACATTTGATCTGTAGTAGGTATAATATTTGCCGAAATAATTGAAACAAACGTTATTTCAGTTTGAAGAATCTTATTAAGATAATTAAATGTCTTTATAAACCATATAATTATCCAACGTATGGTAATTATTTTCCTTATTGAGTAATTCTGGAAAATTATGTACGAAAATGTCTTTTTTTTATGAACATTTTTAGTATCGTCATTTGAATATAAAATTATGATATTGTTTATTAAATAGGTTTCGGAAAAGTTTACATTTAATAATATTTGACAACAGAGACTGGTGATTAGTGGGGGTGTACTACACTCCTCTGCCTACCCC
>DWDX01000683.1:0-23780 GCA_018245675.1 Agara michaeli | reverse complement strand
ACTTTTTGTCACCAACGAAAAACTGCCATGTCAAATATGACTAAGCAATATAACGTTAATGTTTGAAACTCATAACCACCTCCTAGTGCCTATCCAATGATATGTATCGTTTGTATCAAAAACTCATTAAATAGATAACCTATTTATCTTCGCTACATAATTTCAAACTCATTTAGAATTCCGGTAACAAGTTATAATAAATTTGATTGCAAACATTTGCTATTCCGGCAAAGCTGCTAGTGATAATCATAGTCAATATAATACAGTACATTTTGTACGCAGTCAAATAAGTGGTTAATCACTACATAGTATAAAACAAAGTCGCTTTCTCTGTTCCTATGTCCCTATGTAGTATATATGCTTAAATCTTTAAAACTACACAACGGATTTTGATGCGTTTTATAATAGATAGAGTGATCGAAGAGGAAGGTTTATATGTATAATAACATTTGTATACAAAATATTCAAACAAATACACAAAATTAATGTGCGTATTTTAAAGAACAATGCGAGTATCACTTCTTTTAATCTAAAAATAACTTGACAAACTAAAACTAATCTAAGTCAGTGAGTTATCTAGTACAACAGGTACTTAGGTACTTAAGTTCTGTGTCAACAATAAAAATAATGTAGGTTGTCTGTATGACACGGTATCACCTTTAATTTACATCATGAATATACCATTTTCCGTAATATATAAGTATTAGTAATTTGCGTTCTTTGTATTATTAATACTCACCGCTGAAACACCAAAAGTGGCAACAACTTCGTAAGACAAAAACATTTCAACCTTTTATTCGAGCACAAAAAACGTAAACATTTGAAATAACACGCGTTAGTGCAACGCAGACTCAAACGACATGTGACATTCCCTTCAGAAAAGGAAGGAACACAACGCAACTCAGTTAACGGACACAAAATAAAACCGAGTTCGAAATCAGGTTCAGTTGGAACTCTTCGGCTTTATAATGTCACACGACTCACACGGAGTGTGTTAGTTGGAATACGGTGACCTCATATCTGTGCGCTTGGAGTGACAGCGCCAGGTGTGCGACCCGTAACAACTCAAAGAAAGACGTATTGCCTTACACTAAAGTAGCATTTGGTATGATATATAATTGCACGATTTGGCAACGTCGCATCAATGCGTCATTTGATTCTGCAGCGCACGCGTTCACCTGCGATATTGGTAACACAATTCAATTTGGTTAGATTATGTTCCTAATAGGTTCTAATTGCTAACGCAGTTATCTTACTTATTAAATTCGAACTCCGAACCACATTTGTAATAACCCATTTTGTAACAGTTTCGTATTTGCCGTTATCTTTTAGGACGTAAGGTACAGATAATTTTTACCTATTTTTATTAAAAAAGCTGGCAGCTTAGGTATTAATTAATGCTACTTGGATCGATACTAAATTATTCAGACACAGAAATGCATGTAGGTATGTCTAAAGAATACTAGTTTTGACTGAGCTGAATTTCTTGCTATTATTTTGGCCAAAATTAAAACTTCGTTCGTAACTGTCATTTTGGTCGAAATTGAAATCCAAATTTCATTCGTGCACTAATTATAATATTACGCAAATATATTATAAATTTTTTGTACTTAATTTTCTTCTCTTTTTATTCAAGCATGCACTGAATGAGCTCTCTCGATGTCTTTTCAGCAATATCTATTATACAGAACATGTCATGGCATAATGAATGTTTGCGTTGGTGCATGTTCGGTGTTAAGATTATTAAATGAAACAGCAATAGTAATAATGTTTAGTAGCATTTATTTAATTGTATCGTGCTCTGTAGTATAGAGTAGAGATGCGAGCTGACGCCGCGATACCCAGCCACGTCTCCGTATTGATCTGCTCGATAAACTCTGGTGGCACCAGGAAGTCGTATCCGTAGCCGGGCAGCTCCAGGGTGTACGAGAACGGTACACCGACCATCTGGAAATAGAAAGAAAACAGACTTTAAACAAATCAAACCCATTAATTTATTACACAATTATTATGATATAAAAGCTTGTCGTGTGTCTGGATGCAAAATTATCTTTAGCAGTACTTATTTTATCCACTGTCTGGTTATCATTAGTCAGGTGCTGCCTAATTTGGGTTCAGAGGGTCACGCGTGAAGCTCTCCCAGAATATTATTATTACGTATACCTGTCCATAATCCTGAGCAGACCCGGACGTAGGATATAGCACCAATCCGCTGTTTCCGATCAGATAGAAGCCTGCTTGGGGCAGCTTTATTGTATCAATAGCTGCTCCCATGACGGCCGCCACGTGGTGGATGTGAACGGCGTTCTCTGGCAGGCTGTTGTCACCGTAACCGAATAGTACATAGTTGCCGTGACTGTGTATGTTCAGATACAGCTGTATCCTCCCCTGATATTCGTGGAGGATGTCTCTGACGTATCTCGTCTCGGGCTCGGAGAACGCCTCGTGTCCGGGATACGTGTTGCTGCAAGGGTTGGAGGAAACTCCGAGGGTGTTAAATGAGACATTGAAGTTTCTGTTTGCGTCAACTCCATAACAAGTTGCGTTGACTTCAGGGTAGTAGGAACGGGTTCGTCGCCAGAGACGCTCCTGGGAAATAATCCGAAATTGGTTACTGAGTAATTAGTCTATTTTTGAGTTATTAATTTTTTTGGTAAAATCAATCAAATAAATTTTTATTTATTTACATCAAAATATTATTATATTCCATGTCAAACACGTATTGGAATCACAGAAATAATTTTGAATTTAGACAAACAAGGCTATAGGTTGATATACCTGATTCTTTATAAAAAACTTTCTAGGTTATTCTAGTATTTTGAGTGCGCAGGGTTTAGTACGTTTTGCTTAATTTCACACATCCCGTCTACATTAGTCATAGTTAAATCCCGCTGGCTAAGTGCATGTTGGAAAACTTCACACGCCTGAGACAATGTTACGGAGATCTTTAAGATGTGTAGGTTTCTTTGCGACGTGTTAGTATACCGTCATAGCGAGTGATGTTAAACTTTAAAAGCTATGCTTCTTGAAGTCAAATATACGAATATTTGCCAGAGATTTTAACCGCAAAATTTGGGGCTGAATTCTAAAGAGTTTTCGTCATAAACGGATCTACAGTGCGTGTGTTAGGAGCATTAGTACTTCAGCGAGCTCTTACGACGTATCGTTAAAACCCTAATGGTATAGGTAAAGTTACTCGCGTCTGGAGAAATTTGTTGAACACGCGGCCTGAAGATGATGCTACATAAATTTTAACCCATTAGCAGCGTGAATACGGCTTTATATTTTATTAAATATTATCGTGAACGACTGTTAAAGCTTTCATTTTGTATTCACAGCGGGGCCAATATTAGAGTTACATATTTTGTGTTTTTAACTCTTTTTGTACGTCGATGTCCGATACAAAATTGAGAATCTTAGCATTATTTTACTAGTGTGATGATGATAATATTTTTTACCTCGATCTGCTCTCAATAATAAGTTTATATGGCTTACTAACATCGGTATGAGAGTACTCGTAACCGTCGGGGTTTACGATGGGCAGCACGATCCAGTCGATGTTTTGCAGAAGATCTCTATCCGCATCTCGCAGGTCTTCAACTAGCCGATGAACAGTGTACAGAGTTACTGGCGTTGTGACCCATTCCCTGGCGTGCATCGATGCATCCATAAAGTAGATTGGTTTACTGCTGTCTGTGAAATTTGTGGTAGATATCTGAAATTTAAATGGTACATGAAAGTTCGAGCTGATCGTGGAAAGGAATATATAATCGTAACAAGAGATTTACAACTTAGAGTAACATATTTCGTAAAATATTCACCTAGTAATTTCCATAAAACTAAATATCGAACGGATTCTTACTAACAAGTATTTGATAAAGCGATTCTTTAAAATTCAAAAGGTTCGTTCTAAAGAACCCAACCGACAGTGACACAATTACCCCAAAGATTTACTGAAAGGCCCCATTTCTCATAATAAGGACAGCGGCACAATGATATGGATCATAAAGGCCACGTCTAAATTGACGCTAAAGATCCCGTGGGCTAGAGCAAGCGGGATAGCTAAAACGTATGCGTTATCTGTCCACATTTAACAAAGGACTTTGTAACTTTTGTTGTAAAAATAAACCTATTCGTTTCATATTACATTGTAAATGCTGTTAGCACCTATCTTTTAGTATTTTAGCTTACTGACTACTTATTGCAAGGGGTAATCTTCGATTGTGGGATATGAATTCCTTTTGGATAAAGGACACTGCTAACAACAAGCTCTTACACAACTCTATCTCTAAGTTCAAAGCCATTACTAGCTTTTTCTCTCTCAAACCTGCAAATCTAAAACTTCACAACATTACATTAACATGATCTAATAACGAGTACAATGTGAACTCTGTTGCTGTCATTCTTACATCACTGTGCAGCTGCATTGATATCTGTCTATGCGATCTATGACTTTATTGTTGGTGAAAACTGGTCATTTAATGCTTACTCACGATCGGCTCAACAAATATGTTAATAGTTATTTCATCTACTGTGGCATCGTTTGTGGTCCCGGCGACATGCAGAGTCACTTTCGCGGCGACCACGACCGATCCAACTGGATTGAAATGTTGGTATTTTGATACTTTTAACCCGTAAAATATAAAATGCACCGGCTTCGCCACGTTATAAGTAAAGAAAGTTTTAACTTATTAGCAAGCTCACGTTATACGGTAGGAAAATCTCTGGTTTGAACAAATCTCGAACTACCATTTAGTGATTCAGTATTTATTTCGTTCGACGCTCGTGGCTTTGTGATTTTGCCTTTCAGTAAAATATATAACTGTAATCGAGATAAACGTAATGTAATAAGCTACCTTCAATGAATGGAAATTCTATGGCTGGAATTCTGTTCTGATTGTTCAATTAGAATTTCAAAATTTCAGGCAGGGATTTTTTTCATGTCAGTATACCTTATATTGCCGATTATTTAACTGTTTCAAGTGATGTCGCTGGTCCTGTGTGACCATGAATAGCGTTAGCCATTAATATACAACGAGTTTCTACATAAATGTTTTATTATTTCTATTCTGGCTTCTTCATTTGACTCCGACTTCAATATTATCAATTAATCCCACATTCGTTGTTTAATTTGAGTCCATTATGAAAACCTTATGAATATAATCATAATTAATGATTTCAATAATTCGAGGGCTGACTCGTGGATATTTTCCATTGGGCATTAATCTCGCCCTCTGTTATGTCTATCACTGGTATTCAATAAAGAGTATAGATATAAGAAGTAACCATTAAAACCTAAAATGATGTTAATTATAATTATCTCTATTGCACTCTATACAGCAGTATTGGACAGGACAAGTAGGTGCAAGATCATTCAACTTGGCAGTATTATCTTTAGTAAGTGATTTATTTTAGACCACCGGTGCACTATAAGTAAAAGATAGCGGAGCTAAAGCGAGGTGCATATATTAATTGTTCTACAGAAGAGTATTAATTTGAGACAGTTTAAGGAATAGACAAAACCAATTATAATATAAAGCAAACATCTAATATAGAACATGTTGTTATCTTTATAGCAAGAGAAAATACACACCTTTAAGTATTTAACAGCACGCCCTTCAAAACTGGGTCCTGCGTTGACAATAGTGACTAGGTTAGGATACTGGGCTGCAACTCTTTCCATGTAAGCGTCCACCTAAAGGGAGAATATAAAAAAATAAGTACTGGTTGTTGCGACATTATCTAGAAATAAGTTATTTCTTTCAATTAACATATTACAATATATTTACAATTAACGTTATTTGAGATAATTAAAGTTAAAAGTTTGTAAGGGGAGCTTGTAAATATTATATTGAATAAAAACAAATTTAATCCAATACCTGTATGGGCAACATTAATTTCTAGAAACTAGTAGATAATAAAAGTGAAATAGGGAGAAGAGCAGAGAAGTTCGAAAATTGATGGATTCCAATGATGTTCCGTGCACTGGAGTATGTGGATTTTACGTAAGTCGTTGAAAATATTTCAATATTATATTTACCTCTGCGTATCGCGGATAGTCTTCGAATGGTACCATTCTATTACTTCTCCGTTGCTTCCAATTTTCTATCGCTGCGTCATGCTCTTCCAGACTTCTGGATCGAACAATTTTGAAGAGAATACTAAAGTATCATGTGACAAATTGTAAATAATTATGGAGATCTTATTGCATGTTAGCTAGATGAAATCGATATACATTTATAACTGGGACATTGAGGCTTTTAAAAAAAAGAAAAGATGCATAATTGATGGTGTGATTGAAAAAATATTGTAATTACTCCCGCGATTGAAGAAATACAACCGCACATTGCTTGGTATTTTTTAAACTGTACTAAAATAAATAAAAACAGAGAAGCAAAAGAAATCGTACCTTCGTGATATAAAATAAATTATAATTAGGGTGTAATCAATAAATATTATTCAACAATAAAACAGTGGTTGTATTCTTACTGGCCACGTCAGCTTGTTGTAGGTAATGAGTTAGGCCAACAAGGTCCAGCTGATCAAGAAACCGCGCGCTATTCTCTGGCGATACCATAACCTGAGCATCCCTGATCTCAGGAGTCCCATACAGCCAAATGTCCAAATTTAATTCATTCTCTAAAGCCTGCAGAAAGTGTCGATCTGATGCATCGCGAATTCTTATTCCGTGAACCGAATACCTGTATTAACGGTAATGATAAATTCTAATAGTCAAATGTGCAACTTTTTTCTTGGATCAGTTCTATGTTTACCAGGAAAAATCTTGTCAGTAGCAACACGTTAAAAGAAATAACTTACCCAGAGTAAAGATCATGTCTTCCAGCTAAAACTAACTTGATCACAACGGTGATTCCTATGAATACTGCACTAACGCCCATCCTTACTAAGTTCTCGGTATCTACAAATGATTTTTGATCTTCAACGCTAACGTTATCTAGATTCCTTTACTACATGGCCATTACCATAAACTTTATCGAAGATTACACATTAAAATGTATTTTTAACAGTATTCAATGTCCATATGTTTTATATGTATTTTATGTAACGTTTTCTAAGTAGTCGCCACTGAAACAGGGCGACCGAGTGTTCTCTGGGCCTGCCGCAGTCGCGGGAGAGATACAAGTTGCAGGCAAGCCAAACTCCCCACAATTAACCCTTCAACTTGAGAAAAATAAAAAACAAAGTTAATTACAAAAATATTGAATTATTATTTGTTTACAAAATGCATGATCAATTGTCAATAAATACATCTAATTCCGCCTTCTGGCTCTGTAATGAATTACTGAGATGCGAGCAGAAGCCGCAATTCCCTGCCACGTCTCCCTGTTGATATGCTCGATGAAGCGTGGCGGGACGCTGAACGCGTATCCATATCCTGGAAGCTCCAGTGTGTAAGAGAACGGAACACCAACAGCCTGGAACATGAATAAACATTTCATTTAATTTTTCTAACATTCCACACGTGTCATTTATTTTTTATTGGTCGTTAGAAAAGAATGGTTTTCATATATCATATAAATTTTTCACATTGTTTTTGTACCATTATCCTTCAGAAATAGCTATGGAAATTTGATGTAATTGGTATCGTAATGGAATTCGTAATTACATACGTACTCGGACGTATGAATATAATGAAAATATGAAATAGGGTGACACGCTAGCGTAGGGTAAGTTATCAGGACAGCTTGTCGTATTATATTTCTGTCTAACATTTAATGGTTGAGTAGGCAGTTTTACCCTCAAATCTTCAGGAAATATATAATAAACTCATTAAAATTTTGTTACTTTTGCGGGCATATGTCATTTGATTATTTAATATGGTTGAATATCAGAAGTGAACATATTATTTTGGGCTTAAAAATTGTCTGCGCAATTTATCTTATCTTGGTATGAAAGTGTGTTATCATTACGAACTATTTTTTATCTTAGTAATCTAGCATCGACTAAGTATGGCGATATGATAACGTTATGTACTTCAATCGATTACCAGACATTACCGAAATCAATTTTTTTTCGGTGTAGTAATTTACTATTACGTTTATATAATATACCTGTCCATAGTCTTGCGCACTCCCTGAAGAGACATAAAGAACTAGGGCACTGTTTCCAACTAGGTAAAATCCAGCTTCAGGTAACTTAAGAACATCCATTGCTGCACCCATCGCTGCTCCAACATGATGGACTTGGGCAGCATTCGGCGGTAGGCTTCTATCGCCAAAACCAAATAGCACGTAGTTTCCATGACTGTGAACGTCAAGGAACAGTTGTATTCTATCGCGATATTCATGAAGAACATCTCGAACGTAGCCCGTCTCCGGTTCAGAGAAAGGTTCAGGCCCTGGAAATACATCAGAACAAGGGTTGGAGGAAACGCCAATGGTATTCCAGGAGACGTTAAAGTTTCTATTGCCGTCCACGCCGTAGCAGGTGGTATTAAGCTCTGTATAGAAGGAGCGTGTTCGACGCCATAGCCGGAACTGCAATAAATATAATAAGTTGAATTATTTTTAAGGAACAATTAGGATTATTCCGAATTAGAAATTTACTTGATTACGCGAATTAATCATATCAAATCAATTATTATGAAAGAACAATCAAAGAATATCATTTGGAGAGCCCTTACATCAGTATGGGAATACTCGTATCCGTCAGGGTTGACTAATGGCATGATAATCCAGTCAAGATCATCGAGGAGGTCTCTGTCAGATTCGTGCAAATCCTCAACAAGTCTGTGAATGGCGTACAAAGCCACTGGAGTCGTCACCCATTCTCGCGCATGGATCATGGCGTCGATAAAATAGATCGGCTTGCTGTCGTTTGTGAAGTTTGTGGTAGAAATCTAGTAGAAAATAAATGTGGTTTATATAAAATAAATACATCAGCCTGATTGGCAACCTGTCAGTTTTTGCAGCTTATAGGATTACTACTGTATTAGTGTCATAAAATAATACAATTTCTCATAAAAATATCTTATATACATTAGCTTGTTTTAATTTATTAAAATAATGAAAAAAAGAAAAAGCAGATATGGCTGCTAGCTACCTGGATGGGAGCAGAGTGTTTGACTGCATATATCATGGCATTTTATTAGGCAAATAAAATAAATATGGAATATGCGATGTTCTAGCAAACGGGTTTAAAAATACATGATCCCATCCCATGATACTCTAATATGATTTTCACATGATAGGTGATAGATACCTTTAAATATTTGATGGAACGACCTTCAAAGCTGGATCCGGCGTCAACGAGAGTAACTAATTCTGGATATTGTTGAGCAATTCTTTCTAAATATGTATTCACCTGTAAATAGTTCGAAACGACTATCGTTACTATGCGTTAGGCATTAACATATTGCAGCATTATTCTTACAAACCTCAGTATAACGAGGATAGTCTTCAAACGGAACTAAGTTGCTTCTGGATTGTCTCCATCTACTTATTTCTTCTTCTTCGTCTTCCAAGCTCCTGTATAGTTATATTATAATAATGTCGTATTATAAAAATTAAATACGCAACAACAATTATGAGGTTTTTAATTTCTGTTTTTGACCAGTTTAGGTCCTGCCACCTTTTACCGTGTTTATTCAGAGAGATAATATAAAAGAGATGATTAAAATATTTCCATCAAGTGCAATAGATAATCTTTTTAGCAGTCCCCATAAAAATGAAACACTTATACATCCAAAATTTTTTACACTTCCAATTATTTGAAAGAAAGTTCTTATTAATTGTACCTTCTAACTTTTAATCCTTTCGTCTCGAGTATTTTAAAAGAATTTGGATTTTATCTTACTTGACAACATCGGCAACGTGCAAGTAATGCGTCATTCCATTTGCATCCAATCGGTCCAAGAATGTGACCCTGGTCTCTTCGGTCACCATGACGAAAGCGTCTCGCTTTCCCGGAAATCCATACTGCCAAATATCAACTTCCAACTCTAGTTGTAACTCAGAAAGAAGCTTCAAATCATCACGGTCACGTAGTTGAACTCCATGAACAGAACATCTAGCATAGAATGATAATCAGTTATATATTCTTCGTTTTGTGATACTTTACTAACTATATATATAATTATTACTGTTACAGCATCTGCCCAGGTCATTAATGGGGTATACAGAGAACGCCCAGTGCCAAAAACCTCTGTCTTTACCGGCCTGACGTGCTTCTTCTACGTTCGTCACTATTTTCATACGTACTTCCATCACACTTTAATATTTTCATATTATTTCTATTGCTGTTATCCAGTAAGTCCAGTATTTTTATTGAGTGGCACCTACAAAGATTTTTTTAAGAACCTAGATGGACCGTGTGATATTTTATATTATTGTTGTACTCGAAAAAATAATGAAATTGATGACTCCCTTTGAACGATTGTTTTTGAGAATTGTAATTAATTATTAAATACACACCCTGAATACACATCGTGTTTCCCCGCTACTGCTAGGCCAACTACAGCAACTAGTATTAGAACTCTATTCACAGCCATCTTCAAATTAATTCAAAATTAATTTGCTTTCGATTCACCAGTTTTATCAACAGACAGATTAACAGATGCTGTTATCATTTTAATTAAATGATTAAGTAAGTAGTACATTCTTTATCGAGACAATCTATTATTGATTTAGTGTACTGGATTTTAATCAATATACATAAGGTACTAGTTGTTTACCTCGACATTGTTTGTAAAATATAATTGTAATTCCAATAATAGTAATTCCTATAATCTAATATTAATTCGAGATAAATTATTCTTCAAATATCATCAGTCTTATTTATTTGATTGCGGTGGCCGTAATATTATAAGTAATACTGGGAGTCCAAATCTTTCCCCTCTTACTCTGAGGCGACTCATATTTAGAATTGGAATTATTAAAGTGTTTACTAAATGCCGATGAAACCTTTACAATTATGAAAACGTTACCGTCATATTGTAGATAAGTATACTTTACGTGGAAAGACTTTTTACGTGTACAGAACGCCAAGACGCATTTCGTTAGCGTGGTGGCCTATGGCCTTGACTTTTTTTTATGACAGTTGAGTCGCATCCAACCTTGGAACAATAAGAAAGGTTGGCAAACTGCAAACATTTTAATTTATTTGTAAGTCCTATGGATGGATAAATTGCAAAACGAAGTATACGAATTCGTAAAAAACATATATTTCTATCAGTCAAAATACAAATTTTATCTTTCAATGAAGGTATGACCTTATGATGATGATTATAAGATTTATATCACCGGTGAACTTCTGCATTTTATATTGAACGGTGTTTTCGATAAGCCTAAAGCTATTTCAAAGATACGTTAAGATTGAATACAAACATAACGCATTATATAAACCTATCGTAACTACCCGTTAAATATAAAATGCAGGACATGACGTAAACGATTAAATCCCTAAAGCATTTTAATTGCTTAAACATTCCTTTGTCTCGCTCTGTAATGGAGAACAGCGATGCGTGCTGAAGCCACGATGCCTTCCCAAGTTTCCCTGTTGATCTGCTCTATGTATTCCGGGGGAACTCTGAAGTCAAAGCCATAATCGGGCAGTTCCAGGCAGTAGGAGAATGGTACTCCAACGTACTGGAAAGGAATGTTCAAGTTCAAGTCAAGAAAATATTTCGAGATATGAATGACACAAGGAGTTGGAAACGATATGCTCCAGCCAGGGTTTCTATACTCTGAGTGTTATTTTTATGTTGTTACGACATTGACACACACGAACGGTCAGCTCGTGTAGAAAAAGTTTGAATATATAAACCTATACGTCCAATAAACGTACAGATCTTCAAATACCTGTGCATAGTCATCGGCACATCCCGACGTTGGATACAGGACAAGTCCACTATTTCCAACTAAGTAGAGTCCGTCTTCACGAAGTTTATGAGTATCTATAGCTGCTCCCATAACTGCGCCCACATGGTGGATTTGTGCTGCATTCGGAGGCAGCGTGCCATCGCCGTACGTAAAGAGGACGTAGTTTCCGTAACTGTGAATATCGAGGTACAGTTGAATGCGGTCAATGTATTCATGTAGAATGTCACGGACGTATCTGATCTCTACTTCGGAGAAAGGCTCCGGTCCCGGGAACACATCAGAACAGGGGTTGCTGGAGACCCCAATGGTCGCCCAGGAATGGTTGAAGTTGCGGTTCCCATCGACGCCGTAGCATTCAGTGCTTACTGCTGGGTTGAAGGAGCGTGTGCGCCGCCACATGCGCATCTGGAGAAATGTCATATTAAAATAAAAACCTAGAGCGTCTGCAGCAGTCTTTGAAATTCTGACTATTATTATATTACTGAAATGAAAATGTATAAAAATTGTTCGGAATTTAAAAAAAACACTCGTAAGTTTAGCAGAGATAGCCTAGTGGTTTGGATTTCAGTCACCCACTTCCTGACTCCGTTGTTCATATCTTGCACATCTCTCTGATTTGAGGGTATATGCGTTTTTAAGGTTAAATATTAATCGATGAAGGAAAATGTGTTGTGGAAATCTACATATTTTAGAGATATTCTAATGTTCCTTGTAACACATGTGAATCTAATAACTTGCCTTGGCTACCTAAGTAAATTATGCCCTCGCACCTTTTCAAGATATTCACACCTTTACTCAACAGTGGAATATTAAAAAGGTCGACGACGATGATAACGTCGACGCAATCTCAAGATTATAGTTATAATTATCGGAGTAATATTACCATCGTTCCACTATTATGGAAATACACCTTTTTCTTTGTAAAATACTTACATCAGTATGAGAATATTCGTAGCCATCGGGATTGACCAGAGGCATTATGATCCAGTCGGTAGTTTGAAGCGAGTCCGTATCGGAATCCCTGAGATTTTCAACTAGCCTGTGCACGGCGTACAGAGCTACGGGCGGCGAGACCCATTCGCGAGCATGGATCGCAGCGTCAATGAAATAGATTGGTTTGCTGGTGTCCGTGAAGTTGGTCGTAGAAATCTAAAGGAAATTCATTGTATTATTACATCGGATAATAAACAATTTTACAAAATTATGTGTGTTTATTACATTAAACATCAACGTGACGGCAGTGTCCGATTATATCGCGAGGCGACTTGACCATTGTGGTAGTCTCTGAAATAACTCTTTTCATTTTTAGAGGATCCCTGTGTTCTTTCTATTTCTTTGCAGTGCATTTTTAATGAAGTTTTGTAAAGAATGATGCTATGTTCTTATTCCCATATATTTTTGTGGTCATTGTATACTTCTGGACATTTTTAAATTGTATATTACTTTGTTACATTTGCTCTTTTTTTGTAATAACATTTTCTGTACAATAAGTTTCGCCTTCTATTTACCTTTAAATATTTGACAGCGCGACCTTGAAAACTCGGTCCGCTGTTGACTAAGGTGACTAAGTTAGGGTACTCTTGAGCGATTCTCTCCAAGTAAGCATCGATCTGAAGGTGAGCAAAAAATTAATGTAGTTGTCATTTGCTTTGGGCGATAGTCGGCTAAGTCACAGTATTTCGGATATCTCTTTACTGTTTGAATAGAAAATAACTAGGCAGACAGCGATGTGACGATAAGCGTTCGTCTTCGCTTAAAGTCTAAACGCCCACCCATTCATAGGAACTTCACGGATTTCACACATTCACACTTCACGGAAAGTATGCAACTTTTTTGTATAATTCCATTACCACACCAACTCGATATTTTAAACAATCAATTGACATCAAATTTCATACCAAATTTATAAAGCGATTTGCTATTATTTTTTAACTTAAATAATTTCAGACCTCAGCATAACGTGGATAATCTTCAAACGGAACCGAGTCGGTTCTCCTTTGTCTCCATCGACTTATCTCTTCGTCATGTTCGTTGAGGGCCCTGAAATGTAAAGATTCATAACTATAGCTTTAAACTTAACTTTAACTTATTAAATAATCAGAAAATAAATAATATTCAGACTCGCCAAAGTTCTGTGTTATTTGAATATATTGGGATCTTGAATATTAACAGAAATTATGTAGATTAATAGAAACATGTTGTCAACGAAACAGGACGCCGTATGTCGGTATCATCGCTGTTTTCATTTTATAGATTTCATTATATACGTTTCATTATATAGTTTTTGATTGCATACGATATTCATGGCACCTTGAGCGCACTGTTTCTATCACACATTATTGACTTTACAGAATGGTTGAAATATCGAAACCTGTCAAGGTCAACTTACTTGACCATATCGCCAAGATACAAGTAATGTCTCGCGCCATATTCATCGAGCAGGTCTAGAAACCTCACCCTGTTGTCAGGCGATACCATGACGATAGCATCTCTTTGATTTACTGAGCCGTACCGCCACATGTCCAAATCTAAATCCACCTCCAGCCTTTGGAGAAGATCAGAGTGGGAACGGTCGCTGAGTTCCACGCCATGAACCGTGTACCTGTTAAATAGAGGTTCCTTTACGTCAATGTTGACTCATCTGTAGATTCACCTGATTCCCGGTTAGCTGTTTCGTATTTAACGAAACGTTAGATAATAATGCGAAATATTAATATCTGTTGTAAGAATCCAAAATTAATACATCACTAGAGACCTGACAGAATGAGATTAATGCACTTTAAGATTCTAAGAATGATGTTTTAATTAAAGACCAAAATAAAAAAAATCAAAATCAATAAAAGTCATACCCGGAATAAATGTTGTTTTTAGTAGCTGCCACGAAATTAACCAGAACTACTACAGTTATAAGGAATCCTTTTACATTCATCTTGACACACCGATAGCTAGTTGTGTAATGTTAAGCCATTATCGAGGTATATCCAATAAAATTGTATTACTGTACAGATAACGCTCATTGCCAAATCTATTTTTTTATTTTGATAACATTTTTGTACTACATGGACGCTATATAAACTAGTATTGATGTTGAATTGCGATAGAGACTGATATTGGAAGCTGATATCTAAATACGATACTCAATAAAGTTTATTTGAGAATGTAATGAGCTAATATAAAATGTATTGTTATGTTATATAAGGAAGCTAGTTATGTATTATATGTATATGTAAGTATCTTTGTAACAGATGCATAGTAGAGTCTTGAAAAAAAATTGCTTGGCACTAAAATGTCAAATCATGCTTAATATTTTTGTCTTATTCAAGCTGTCCAGATTATTGTGTTAAAACTGTCATTGATTCGATATTTCTGAAATAAACCAGTCACAAAATGTTTTCCAGATTCAAGCTTTCGTACAGTTCACCGACTTCCCGAGTTGTTTTGATCTCCAACTCCAAGGCAGAAAGGCAATGGCCGTAGAAAAAAATAGAACTTAAAAGTTCACACGGCATTTGCTCAAAGACTTTGTGCACATCCGAGAAATCCTTTGAGTGATTCTGCGAAACTTGAACGCTTTTTAACCTAAGTGGAAAATTCGAACTGCTGCTGTGTATTTCATCAATGTGTAATGAAATGTTAATGTATCTTTTAATTTGTAAAAACATTTCAAGTTGACCTATAGTTACATCCCGAGAATTGGTAAGCAATTAAATAGCTAAGACGTGGTCGGACCCAAGTAGAGCATCGTTCGTTTGATTAGATCTAACGATGTTAAATATAGTGGTGAAATTAAATTAACGGAACTAATAAAAAACAGAACAGTTAGATGGTTGGAAATGGGTAGCTCTTGCAATTGCTAGAGGCCTGGACCATACTGAACCAAGCTGCTCCGATGCAGATCAATGAAGAACGCGTGGCTGATCCATCTGACGGGTGTTTTTAAGCCGCATTTAATTCCATAAATCGTTCTATATCCTTAAAACCTTTGAATCTTGTTAAATTTAGTTATTACAGTAGCAAATTCCCGCTCAGCGTTGAGCTCCACTTCATTTTAATAACATTCCCTGTAAGACCTCCTGCACTACTATACGATTAAGAGCGGTCTGAAGTACGAGTACTAATAGGTTTTAGTAATTATTGGAGACGTGAACTTGCTTCTTTAGAAAGTAAAATATTAATTTGTTAAAATGTCTTATAAACGCAATCAGTTAATAATATAAAGTATGGGTACCAAATTAATGCGTGGTGATTGTACCAGTGAAATGGTACAGCATTTATTATCTAAAATATTTTTTATTCTAATATATTTGTAATAAGTAATAACTAATCGGACTATCTGCACCCATAAAATTATATGTTGACGCGATCTTTCTTCACCGTCATTAGAGCTATCCAGATTTAATCCTCCGTATTGGATCAAATTCCCTATTTGCAGCTGCTAAAATACCTACCAGAAAACAGGAATAAATTATAGCGTGTAATTTTTCGTCTGCCAATAGAAACTTGGAAGGAAACTGGATGGTGCTGTTGCATGTAAGTTGGCGCATTTCTCACGAGCGCCGTGAAACATTGCACTGCGATATTGAACTAGCGTTTCCGGACAAGCACGTGGAAGTGGAATGGAGAAATTTCTTGAGTTTCGACAGCGTGAAAAGATTCTGATTTCTTTGTATTTCCTCTACCAATTTCTCTGTTCCTTTTTATGTGTCTAAAATAACCACGTAATAAAGTGATTTTCTTCATTATTATTGATGTATGAAATTATTACATTTTTGGATTATTGTATTGAGCCTCCATAGGTAAATCAGTAACTAAATATTTTCCTTTTAAACAAATCAAATTGTGAACGTTGCTTAAGTCAAATAGTTTAAATCACTTAATCTGATTAAGTTTTCTGGTTAATAAAGAAAAGGTTTCGGCATTATTTTCATATAAATGAAATCGTGAAGCATTTTTTATTTAATTCAACTTAATACCTATTACTACCTACAATACCTATTACTCAACGCAACAACTTAACATAATGACAGACAAATTTGCATCTCATACAACTTAATGGTCATGTAATGCTCTTAATTTCTCAATTCTATCTATATCTATATCTCAATCGATAGTCAATCGACAAAATATGACGCTTTCGGAACTCAGTCTCGCTTGCCGCTAAGATGCGTATTTCTTGCATTGTGCAAGCTTCCTTTGTTTTCGCACAGGCTCGCATTTGTCACCCTGATCGGATCGTTGAAATGCAACACAATATTTACTCAAATACCTATCCGGCTATTGATGTTTCATCCCCTTCTCCGGGTGTCTGAACACTCTGAACCGTTGACAATATTGGCGCATTCTTATTGGTACTGATATAAATCTTTCTGAAGTAATCGTTGAACGACCTAGATATAAAGATAACGTATTAGTATTGCCAATAGTCTTAAAGTAAACAAACAGATGGATCGCCTCAAGTGATACATAAAGGTACGCTTACACATTGATGCCGGCGCTGACGGAGTTACATTCTCCTTTCTTAAAGAATCATTCTAACCTTGTAGGCGAAAAAAATTATAATCTGTACAAACAAAAATCAAATTGTCCCGGGTGAATATGTTCGGTGAGATACGGACCTATGGATTGTGTTGGAAGAAATCTTTAAATATACGTTACAGATTTTTATTTTTAATCGTAGCTATTTTCTTCGCTAACGATTCGGATATAATATATGTATATAATGTATATAGTCCAGATGCACCTAAAACGTTGGACGTCTTGACAGAGATGAATCAATTATTTGCACGATGTAATACGGGACAAAACCCTTAAACTCTTGAAGACGGTGACCCTTTTATAACACGAGGAATTAAACGCTCAGCCTCGAGTCGTCAGTACGAGCTCGAGAGGACGTCACAAAACTTTTGCCAACTTTGAATGGCTGTCAGCCGTCGAGTCATTAGATGTTAAGTGCCACGCATTCAACGAAACCATTCTGAGAATATTAGGTATGGTTATAAAAGGAAAGGAAAAAATGAGGGACAGATTGAAGCTTGATGAAAACATCAAATATTATCTCGAGGGCGTCGGGTAAGTTGGGTAGAGTGAATTGACGCGATTGAAATGTCGCTCGGAATCTTAAACGACTATTGATCGAAGTCTAATCGTACCTGAATATTCATTATTTCGCTTGGGTAAGAAAGTTACAAACTAATTGAGGATTTACGGTTTGCGTATTTAACTTTTACGCGTCTTCCGTGTGAGCCTTGAAACATATCGAGGACTAAAAGCAAACCAATTTAAATTAAACTCTTAACTGCTACAAACATTTTCACCGATATCATTAGTTCTTATTTAACGTTCATTAATACAAATGTTAATTTAACAATTAACGACTCAAGTGTTAAATCGGAAGTTACAATAATTAAAAGCTGTTATGGATTGTTTCCCAAAGTTACTTTCAAACGCGTTGGAACAAACAAGCTCCGTATAAGCGAGTTTGTAACTCATACGAAATGTTATTATAAGTTTCGAACCGTATTGATAAGTAAATTGGGAATAGGGAAATGAAGTCGTGTGATTCTAAGCGTATTTAGGAAGTAGATAACATCGGTTTGTAGTTTGACGCGTACAAGAACTTCATTCGGTTTGTACAAACGACAACATTGTAATCGATTGTTTTTAGTTGATTTAAAAAAATTACTATTATTAACACGTACGAATCTATATTAAATGAAGTGGAAACATTTGTGACCATGTAATTCAATGTAAAAACGAGCATTCGAAAAATACTCAAATGACGAAATTATTACACAGTTTCAATAAGTTTGTGAATACATGTATTACTAAGTTCTTTGACATTTGCGACTACGTAACGTTATTGTTATGCATATTCATTTTATAAAACTATATCATAAAAAAAGCTTTCATGGAATTTGCAATTTTTTAGGCACTGTTTTAGTAAAGAGAGTAACGGTTCTGACGTAGATTTGTGTCAGGCACATATTGCAGTCAGTATATCTTCAAAACTGTGTGCAGCGCTGCGAGTGACTGATATACGCGGTGCAGTCAATCTGCTTGACAACAGTCGAACTTTATCCTAGTAGACACAAATATTCGATGGCTCGGTGGTTCTTTGTGTATTAAAAACAAAAAGTAAATAAATTTCAAAATCGATGAAAATTTAAAAAATTGGATCAATTAGCATTTAGGTACATATTTATGATTAAATTCTGCTGACAACACAAACCTATGAGGTAGAAGCAACAAGCCATGTGCCATGAGTGTTGAGGAATGATGTGCACACGAAAAGAAATCCGTTAATAAAATTTCTGTTTGTGTGTGTGTGTGTGTGTGTGTGTGAGTGGTAAACAACAAGTGACATCTTGAACAAAACAACAACATACTCTGAAAACCTTTACTTAAGTAAAAGCATTTATTATTATTATTATTACTAATACTTATTCTATACTCCGTCTCAGTCTTTCTTAGAGAATTCTTAATATACTAGACAGATCTGCTGCTTATATTGGTACTATATGTTCCGGATTATAGAGATAACAACCCTGTAAATAATTTTAATTAGGCAATAATTTCTGATCCTGTTATATTCACACTTGTCTTACCGTTTTGTAATCGACGTTATTTTTTGAGTTCCAAACATTTTCAAGAAACAAAGGGTTCGCTGAAAAGGAAATATCAGCGATATTATAAGCAAATGTAACATCTGCTGTCCTTGTTCTGCAAAAAATAAGTATTATGCCATTCGTTTGTAGCCAAAAACTTACATGTAGCGGGACATATGAACATTTCTGAGCTGAGGTTACCGCGGAGTCGAACTAGGTACATTATGTATGGGTGCGGAGGTCGAACCGTTCATTCGCATTGGCAGGATGTGAGCCTTAATCACAGAAGGCAGCGTTTTTCGAAAATCGCAAAACTGTGTTTTTTAAGAGTTTCTGCACATTATCACGAAATAATTTATCTTTCGGTTCAATGGCAAAGGAGCATTAAAGAGAAAGGATGGCAACACGGTGATTACTATCAAATAAATAAGAAGAAAGAAGAAAATAGAGTCAAATTCTTAGAGCATAAGGTAATTTGGCGCAGTGGCAACATTGTGGACGAGAAATTTAAATAATTTATGTAATATGTATTAGGTACTATACATGTAAAATTAAGTTGAAAAATATTTTTGTAATGCGGTACATAAGTGTTCCTTTACGTTTAACTTGATATAACGTTGTCTTAATCAGTTGCGTGAAATGAAAACGCAAGGTTTTCTGACTCGACCCACATCCCATTTCCAATGAGCAATAAGGAAATTGAACCTTTTTCTCCAAATCCTCATGTGAGGATTTGTTCGGCCCCTAAGGAATAATTCAGCTTTTAGGTATCAGATGTTCAATATCCAGCAAACATTATTTGTTAAAACATTGAATAATACAATTGGTATTAAATTATATCAAGACTGCCGTAGCGAAAAGTTGGCTGCTTTTATCGCAGAATTACTAAAAGAGAAATAACATATAGGTAAACTAATATGAATTGAAATCAAGACCCCGGAAAAACCCGTTCTCAGCTGTGAAGCCTAATAATGGATAATATCAAAAATACAATATGTAAGAAATTGTACTAATATCAGAATATAAGTAATAGAACGGTTAATCTCAACTAAACATTGGTTTATGACGATTCTTGTATTCATAAATATAATACCTGTATATTAATTTTTTTTTCCAAATATTCAATGTGGGCATATTTAGTTCCGAGGAAGAACTTACAAACTAACATATTGCAAACTTGGTTTTTGGTAACCATTTATATTCTTATAGAGTGTAAAATAAATTCGCAACAATAAAATACATGAACAAAATACAAACACGTGAAACTCACAAAAACAGAACCTTACTGTCAGGAAACAGGGGCCCCTATGAATTCATCTTCGTTGTGATATATAAGATACTTTTGCAAAATATGATGCTACTACAGTCATAAGAATACAACGTGGTCTAATTTTTAAAATTCAATATGCTAAGTTATATTTTGATTCTTTTCGCAATAGCTGCGAAGATATCAAAGCTACTTTCAGATGTCTTCAGAATCAGCCGGATCCAAAACAAAAAGAAAATAACTATTAAAACCACAAAGGCCATTCCCGGGATATTGTCCGGGACGGTTTCGTCTACTTCCGGACGGTTCCGGGTTCAAAGGTTCGAAGCTCTTTGTATGATTCTCCGAGGACTGTGTTCTTTTAAAACAAATATCATTCTTAACTTAAAGTCGACTGTAGAGTTCTTAAACTGTCTTAGGAAATGTAAGGTTGTCTGCGGTTCAAATAACTCCATTGTTTCTAGAACCGAATGAACGAGACTGCAGGATAAGAAGGATGATGTATTAAATCTTTCTATGAGACCAAATTATTGAGACATCTTAATTCTGGCGGCGGTCGGTGGGGGCGCTTATCGCTCACATTTATGGGACTACGACCAGACGACAATTTGTGGCAACCAATTCTGGCGACTAACAAGGTGCCTGTTATCTACAACCTATTTAACCAAGACATGCTGAGTAGGTGAAACATGTATTACATATAAATCGACATATCTCCAAATATTACGTTCATTGTCGTTATGATCGGTTTTGCAAATATCTATGTATGTTCAAATTAGTAGCAGCAATCACCGTTATATTGTAGTGTATTTAGATTTGTTTTTATTTTTGTTTATCGTGTATGTGTAGCAAATACGCAACGAACTGATATTACTTGAGCAAGTTTGGTAGATTTTACCAAACTTGCTCATGGTACTTCATAATTAGGATGATCGTTATTGTTATACCAGCGAAACGCTGGAGAAAATTTTGCCATTGCAAAAGTTTCAACATTTAGTTTTGTGTTATTAAACGTTTACTTTCAAAATATAGCGGAGAAATAAAGAGAGCTTAATAAACATGGGGCACCTACTAACTTTCTATTCATTTCTTAGCAAAGCTATTCAAGCTCCGCTGAAGGCATTGTTGGCGTTATATCTATCACGGCTTCTTGTTATCACTATGATTTACTTGCCGAGGCATCAAGATAAATAACTCTGTTCCCTATACTACATCACCCGAAATACTACAGTTTGCAAAATCAGCCGTATATTAAAGATACAAGGTTTATTATAGGTTGCATGCTTTCTTTTTGTATGACTTATTGCTTTAGCGTAACTCGAATCATAAAAGGAATAATGTATTTAAAAGAGAATGGAAAAATATAGAAGTAGGTCCTGCCGCTCGGGTAATAACTTTTTGTGGTTAAATTCGCCTCCCGTTCACGTACATATGTAATTCTATAGGAATTTATGCTGTTATTGAAGCAGCTTACTTCTTCGTGTAGTAACAATTTACTTTTTAAATTTACAATCGTAGTAACATCCGTATAACAACAAAAGTCAACAAACGTCATTACCCCAATTCGTGCCAACCGGCAACAAAGATTGACACTGACGACGTGCAGATGAGCGCAGGGGTCTCCATGTCCGGAGTTTATGAATGGTCTTCGATTTAGGTTACCGAAATATCATAATGTAATGGTTTGCAAAAACTTTAATTATCATACCACTATTATTTCATTACCAAACATAGGCCTATCCCAAGGTGTAGCTAGCAAACATGGATGCAAACATCTTGAACGATATCAATCAGTAACGTCAACGATTCTATCTATCTTATGTGTCTAAATACTTCCGCATAATATGATTGTATGTAATTCATCTTGTTACAAAAGGGTATCTATTTAGAAAACAAAATTGGCTCAAACACCCCTTCGTGACCGTTGGTAGTCATTTAAACTTCTGCATCCGGTGCAATATTTATTTGCAGTTTGCATGAGCGACGTGGACGGTAACAATGGCCTCTTCACAATGCAAGAGAATTCGTGGCAAAATGCTTTTATTCCAGAGCGGAGTTCTTTTATTCGTACAAAGAAGCATCTTCCGTTACAGTTTTTGTGGCTATGTATGTATACTATTCGAGCACAGATTAAAACTATTTCTTTCTCTTTCATACATTATTTTGATAAAATTGATTTACAAATAAAATTGTTATAGGTATTTGAGTTAGAAATCACTCGTTTTATCGGTTGAGCGAAAAAAGACTAAATAAAATACAGCTATATCGAGTCCAGACAATTTGAAAAACCAAAAGAAAACATTTAATTTATAAATTTATAATTAATTAAGTATAGTATCGGGATTAAACTTTTACGCAGTGGTAGTTTTCAAAATACATTGTATAACGTTCAAAATAAGCAAGGTTAGTTTTACAGCACATTTATCGCGTACAACCTGGCAGGAAGTCAGCGGAGACGGAACAAAAAATCTTTAGCTTCTACCTTTTTTATTGAATACCTTTCACGATAATTGTGTGTTATTAAATTATGTCAGCAAGACAACCATAAAAACATGCATCATAAGTTCGAGTTTGTTTAGTAACTATCGTGTTTTCGATCGTTATCCGAAGGAGGAATTACATAATCACCGCTAACCACTTGTGGTTTCCTAAGAACATACTTTCTTCATTTTGAAAAGCTTGAATCAAAGCCGTTACTAACTTGTGTAACCACTTACTTAGTTACCGATACTTAAATAAATAATATAATAATGAATTACTTATTGCCATACTTCTACTTACTAACGAAACCAAAATACCTTATAGTTTAATTACTTTGTCTATGGATGGAGCTTCTTAGTACATAATCATACTTGGAGTTTGAAGTTATTTTTGCAAATAAATATTAGCTCGGGGTAGGAGCTAGCATTAGTAAGGAGTGGAGACCGCTCTCCGCTACATTGTATCAGGTAAAAATTTCATTAGTTCATATCAGTTTTAGCCATAAAATTGCAAGGTTTACTGAACTGTCCCTTAATTTTGGGCCATTGCAGCTTGTTATCTCTAAAGGTAAAATGGCTCGACTATGAA
>DWDX01000682.1:0-23782 GCA_018245675.1 Agara michaeli | reverse complement strand
CGCCACAAAAGCCCGGGTGAAGCTGTAGAGGCCACTAAGGTCAACAGCAAAACGTCAATTAGGAAAAAAAAAAAAAGAGTTACAACAAAATCTTGTGAAGGGGTTCTGTTCTAATTCGTGTCACAATGTTTAGTTCATTTAATTTGCTTAATGCAATGATTTTATGCAAATTCGAGTCAATAATTTTGTTAAGCGCGATTCTATACTAAATATTATAGGACTACTTATATACAGCGAACTTATGGGTATCATTTGCGTAGGTCAGTAGAAAGTATTTGTCAAAATCAAATGTAACTGATTAGTACATCAATTTTTTGGCAGCTTTTACTCGGTGAGAGTAACATGCATGTATGTCGTAATGTCATTTCAATCAATTTACGTCTAAGATATTCAACACTTTTCTAAAGCTGCTCCCTCTTGATTCTGACTTTAATTGTCTTGACATGCTTGACGACACGCTTACTGTGGTGTATTAAAAAAAAAGTTAAATTCCTATAGAAAATACCTTGTCGTTACATTATTTAATTGTTTAATGTTTATAAATACCTTTACAGGATATATCTAGCATGTTTAACATTGCGGATGTATCCCATCTCATGTGGGCGGCTTATCAACCTGAATGATATGTAGTTAAAAATGCCTGTCTTGAAAAGGAATGAATACGCTTCTATTTCAAATTAAAATTGCAATTATACCATTTCGAAGTGTACACACTTACCTATCTAACATCTTAATATTGCCAAAAGACAACTATTAAACCAAATTCGACAACAACAAAAGGGTCGAAAAAAAAATCAAATTATTTTTAGGAAGTCTACGGTGGTAAAGTTTATTGACTGCTCATTAATTTCATGAAACTATTAAATTTTAGGCTTTAATTGGAAACAAGTTTAACAAAGTTAAGATAAATAAATTGCTCAATAAAACACGACTAAGGTTAAAACTAGAGCAACGTAGTCGTGATATACGTGAATCGACACAATGAGTTTCGTTTGATGCGTTAAGTTCGGTTCATTGTGTAATTTGCGACCTTCGCGTTGCAGGCTAGGCCAATTCATTATTTAGCTTTTGCGGCACAAACCAAATCGTTATAAAATACACATATTTCTAATCAAATTGCGTAGTTAATTTTTTTTCCAATAAGGTAATGAATTTACCTGACATTGATACAATTATATATCTATTTGTCTTTAAATCGAACATATTTAACATTTAAAAAATAACCAACCTTTTAGATAACATGCTGTATTTTTTTTAATACTTTCCTTCAATTTGTTTAAAATGGCCAGAAAGCGCTAGTTCGTGTTTTTATCCGTCATATATGTGATTATAGTCAATAAGATATAATAGATAAGATAAGATAGTTAATATTTTTAAATTAAAAATGTACTAATAAAAAATAATGAATAATACATTAATACGTTATGAAATATTCCACTTGGTTTCGTAATTCAGGTATGTAACACTAATGTCTCTTGTAACGTGGAAGCAAAAATAGAAATGAAACATTAAAATATTTAATATTTTAACGCAACTCTGTAAATGAATTCTGTAATTACGATAAAAGCTACAAAACATAAAAACGTTCATTACTACAAATTCTGATATAGGGTTTATTAATGCATGAACGACCAACACTTTTAAAGATAATTATGAGCAATTTCATCCATTAATAGTTTTATCCATTAAATAATAGAAACAACAAGGTTAGGTATGAATGAATGGTGTTTGATTCTCCCGTCAAGGATCATCACGATATCATCACCTGCGATATAAATTCTCCAATTTCAACATTAAAAATCGCATAATTTCGAATACCTACTACGTACAAGGCTGATATTGACGCGTTCGAATATCCGGATCCGACTAATAAACTATCGATCGGGATACGAATAATATATTGTAGTCTTTGTGGTGGTAATATTGATGTGTCTAACATTCACGATCGATAATAATAGAGAATCGTATTTTCAAAATTAATCGTGGTTCCTATTAATATGGCAATATTAATAAATCGTATTATATAAAAATCAATACATTCTTACATCTTATAAAAATGAATGTAGTCTTGCATTAAATTTAAAAATATATATTTTAAGGATATTTTATTCACGCTCCTTGCACCTAAATAATGACATTTGCATTTGCCTAGTATTATTGTGATAAAAGGTACACGGGATTTTAAAATCTACTTTTGGAGAAAAGAAAGACATATTGAGTAAATAGATACTCGAAGGCCACATTTGCAGGGATGATGCAATCAAGGCTACGAATATTTAGTTATCTTTATTGTCTAATCAAATTTCTTGTAATCAATCAATAAATTGTAAACGTAAGGTCAATAATATAATGGCTTATCGTTGTATTGAGTATTACTTGTTTGACATGGTTTTGTGTACTTACTGTTTTCTACAATTTAAATTATTTGCGATCCAATTAGTCTTGTTTGGTTCACAAGTACCTACCTATGTATCTCAGTTTATTTCGTCATTTCTTAGTCATGAATAAAGGATTTGGTGAAGGGTGGATGACAAATTTATCTACATCGGTTACATACGACATTGGTACAGTAGTAAACACATTTATCAATAATTTGTTTTCCATGAACAATTGAATTGAGAACTTACTTAGGTACCTACATTATTATATTTAATACCTACCTACCACATACCTACCAAAATTTCGTTTAAAATACTGTCTAGTACTGCATCGAATACAAGTTTACGCGTATAAAATACACAAGAACTCCGTAGTATAATTATTTTAAAAATTGGATAATGGATAATCGTAACTAACTCTATAGTTAACTTTAAAAGGTCAAAATTAGGGCTTTTAACTAGGTAATAAAGTGTTTCCTTCAGCAATTATCAATGTTATGGATGATTAAAAATTTATGGGAAAATGCGTTTTCGACTTAAGAAAGGTAGGTACTCGTATACCTGAAGATTTGCTTTCAGAATTTAGGACAATTTAAGATCTGAGTTTTGTAAAAAAATACTTAGTAATTGTAAAAACAATATTGATGTTTATGAGCTTATTTTCACCATCAGCCGGACTTGACAGTTAGAGAATATCACTAGGTATTTAGTGCACCTGGTAAGCTAGGTTTAGGATCAATAATAAAGAATAAATTACTAAGAGTGTGTGCTCGTACGCATCGGACGTATCCAACCTGATCGTTAAGAGTCCACCAGTGAAACAATAAGGAATTTACAAAAATTGAATAATTATTTAATTGATCACCATCTCAATTGCATAAAATTAGGTCTTAAAGTTCAACACTTCAATATAATATAAAATTATACACAATGTCTGTGCCTACACTACATATATGGGACTTAAACACGAATACTTACCTACATCATTTTTACAAAAATCACAACATATATTTTTTTAATCTAGGTAGTTTCACTTCTGTTATGTTTTTTTTACTGTTGAAATATTTTCAATGCATGCTACATAGGACATACGGAATAGCATCGAAGCCAACTATAAATCAGTATAGTATCTTATAGAGTATTGCGAAATTTAAGGCATAATTCATCATGTTGCGTTGACGAAAATTGATTAATTATTTATATATAGGACTTACCATTTTTTATAAGTTAGGATCAAGCTTATTCAAAACCTGTGAAAGTTTCAAGATTTATTAATCACTTAAGTCACAAAAAAAAGCTTAACGGTTGGGACATACATTAACTAACAATTATTTGGTTTCTAATCACGTTCCCGCCAAAATGTTGAAAGTATGGGGTCGGTACGCATGCGCGATGCTCACGCGCGTTTTGTCTTCTGGTTAGATTGTCAAGCTTTGGCGTACGGCACCCGCAGCCATTCACCATCGCATCGTTTTGCCGGGTTCTTTCTCTCGCGAATTAAAGCACGTGACATGATGCACCTTATGAAAGCACTGGCCGTGGCGTTAGAACTTTTGCACAGATTGCCGCATCCACTTGTTAAGTAATGTTTTCCTCGTGTATGTATATTCTCAAATCATTCTTACTTCCAATCTCCCCCATATCATCCGTTTATGAAATCAGTATTTTATGTGGCAAAACTCGTTGTTATTCTAATGTAATAATTTTATTGTAGACTTACCTCAATTAACTTCTAAAAATCTAGTAATTGCAAGTTTGTAAGTTTCAATTTTGCTCACGTTTTATGTTATAAAAGCGAAAGTAACTCTGTCCGTCTGTCTGTCTGTGACGTCATCACGGCCAAACCACTGAAACGATTGTGAATTAAATTTCACATGTAGATACTTGAGGGTCTTGCGATGACCATAGGCTACTTTTTTCTCCCATTTCTTCTTTAGTTTTTCGAGGAATTTCATTGTTTTACAGTAAAGGCCGCCGAAAATGGGCTTACATGGCGTGCGCTGACTCTACCTTATGGGATACATAAAAACAAAGAAAGAAAGAAAGAAACACTTTACTTTTCAGATCCCTAAATAACTTTGGCATAAAAATAGCGCAATATGTAGCGCTATAAACTCTTCTATTTTCTTTTCTTCTTTTGAAAGTTTCATCAAATTCGATACCGGCTTTACATAGATACTTCCAAAAGAACGAAACGACAAAATATTTTTTTAAAAAGGATACTGATATGGTGATAATGGTAATAACCCTGTGGAATTAAATAAAAACGCGTTCATTTTGAAGACACTTCAGTTTTACTTATCTATATGTGACTTGTAAATAAAGTGGACGTAAGTGGGATCAATAAAATGTTGAATCTATAAGTGTTTATATATTTTCCACTATTTACTTTAGGTTATTGTGTATATTGTGTAATTACATTATTAGTTTGGTTTGTGTCCATTAGGATATGCACAAACGTAGTGTGTAGATACTAGACACTAAACACAAAATTACTTTTATAGCTCTTTATTAAGTATTTTTTGATTTGTTACAATGACCACTAATAGAGAAAAACCTTTTCTCTGTGAGAGGAGATTTGAGTCCAGCAGTGGAACAATAAAAGTATTAAAAAACGTACAGATTACGCGTTAGTTTGGTAAACTTTTTTGGCAATGTCACGTACAAACAAATAATAAAATGTCATCAAGTATACATACAGTGACACTTTCACCTACAGCGATCATACATTTATTTTATAACATATACGTTTATATAAATGTTTGAATTTATTGATAACATTAGAAATGAACTTTTAGAGGAATTTATTAATATTCTAGATTTCATATCATTTGGCAGTCTTAATTTATATGACAAAATTACGGAAAACCTAACACTAGTATTAAGAGAACAACTGAGGAAGCCACGATGCGGCGATAAATTTCTTGTGTAAAGTCATATTGTAATAAGATCTAATTAAAAAAAGATATCATAATTAGGAACTTTTCAAAATCTACTGCAATAACATGGAAAACGAAAAACAAAACCCTGATGTTAAAGAGTCTACGACCGATGGCGATGAAGTTACAGAGAATGTTGCAAATGAAATGGAAGTAGATGATGAAAATAAAGAATATCTTGGAGAGCAAGAAACAGTAACTCAAGAGGGAGAAACTAACCAAGCGCTCGAAGAACTCGAAGGTGAACATTTTGATGGTGAACAGCTACTAGGAGAAGATACAGAGTTAATAGGTGAACATTTAGGAGAAGAATTGCAAGGTGAAGAAGTGCAGGAAGAAGAACAAAAAGAAGAAACTAAAGCAGTCGAAGAAGAAAAAGTAGAGGAAGAAGAAGAAGGATATGTTGAAGAGCCTCCACCTGATCCAGCTGCGCCGTTCGATTTTAGTGACTCTAAGGAAGCGCTAAAACCGGCATTTGAGTTAAGGCCTGATCAATTAGCGGAAGTAGAACAACTATGGGACTTTTATCAAAACCATACACCTGCTTATTCAGATATTAATGGATATATTACGGAAAAAGAATTGGTGTATATGTTAAAAGCTTTACTTCTTATGACGTACACTCCTGAACAACTACAGGAATTAATAGCGTACTGTGTTAGGCCACCTCATCCGCAAGGTCAAATATCGTTTGAGCAATTTTTAAAAATGGTAACCATACGCCAACGAGACTTTCCCATAGAAGATGAGTTACGTTCAGCTTTACAGGTTCTTGATCCAGGTAGAACTGGAACTATAGATAGAGAGTTCTTGAAAGAATTATTAGCTAAACAGGGTCATAAAATGCCTCAAAAACAATTAGATAATCTAATTAAGGAAGTAGATATGAGTAATGATGGCACCATTGGTATTGAAGATGTAGTTGGCACTATGTGTATAGATCTAAATAAAGAAGATATTTTAATGCTTATGGCATCATTAAACCCCCCAGAAGATGAGCAACCCCAAGATTAAATTTGTATTCTTTAACCTGGCAATACTAAAATAAACAGTTATAGTATTATTATTGGTTTTATCCTTTAAAACGACATAGCGTTTTTGGGAAATATTCAAGTTGACTAATGTAGTAAGTATGTATATATCTCAATTTGCAGCCATGTCATGAGTGTTGCTATCGTAAAAAATATAATGATAGGAAATAAATTTTAGTAATGTGTTTGTTAGATAAAGTTTAGTAATTATAGTGACTCAGTTTTCTAAGTAAGTACTAGTTTCGTTTCGTTAAACTCTAGAACTCTTAAATAAATCGCAACTAGGTTAATAACGAATTTATGATAACTATTATAGAAGTTTGAGGCCGTTAAGCACCACAGTTGTCAAAGTTAAAGTCAAACTTTGTGACATTACATTTCAAATTAAACGCAACATACTGAAACACACTAGGAAATATATGCTTTAAAATTGTTTTGATTAAATCAAAACAAATTGTATCGAATCATGAAGCTAATTATCTTGATATATATGATATTAACTATTCGTCAATGTAAGTAATAATAGAACAGTTAATTTACTTTTAAGGAAGTAGGTAGGTGTGGTTCCATTGTGTATTATGTACAAATAAACTGTTCTAGTATATGAAACTAAATCAATATTTAAGGGGTCAGAAAAATCGTGTCCTACTTATATGTATAAGTTCTATAAAAGGTTGCTAAACAACTTAAGTACTGTTTATGTTATCTATAAATTTTACATAGGTACATTGTTTGTTTGTCCATTGATGTTTGGTTTTCGAAATTTTGTACTTATGTAAGAAATCTATAAGATTTAGTTATTACTCCCTATTACTAGGTCATTGAATTAAAATTTGAAGCATCTTAGGTTCATAACTTTAACCAAAATATGTTACAATAAGACCAAAATGTTTTTGTTTGGCTTTCAACCTCATGCTGTTGCTTTGATCGTTTATGGTTTGTCATGTCAGTGTATTACATATTAATATATGAAGAGCATTTTAGCTTTCGCGATTTGGTGTTACCAGTGCACAGCAGCGACTCCGGGTTGCATGGAACCATTTAACTGGAGAGGGGTTGGCTACCTTGGCAACCCTTGCCCTGATGATGAAGACATTTGTGTAAAACTCATTGAGAGAAAAGGAGGTTGATATTTTTCAGTTTATAATATATATTTTACAATTACTTGTGTGTTAGTTATTCGAAGTCAAATATATAATGATAATTTTCTCATAACAGTACATAATGCCATATTAACATTATATAAGTGAAGGAACTGTTGATTTGTTCGCATAAAATATGGGGAAAACAACGAAGGGGTGAAAAAATTTTAATCTGTGGTTTCCATATGAATAAATCTGCAGAATAAAAGGTAAAATAATAGAAAATATGAATCTGTGTATCTCACAACTTTAGGGATGTCTAAATTCATATATTGTAAAATTATAAGACTGTATCTATTTTATACCACTAAAAAAGTTATTAACATTAGTTTTATCGCTTTCAGCTCAAGAAGTTATAACAAGAGATTGCCTTAGTAATTTTAAAGCATTCCGTACTGATGTACCTGCTGATACTTACGAGGGTTGCAGACCTGCTGCCAGAGATGTAAATTTAGCTAACTACGTCAACAATTCTATTAAGGAGCTTGATATTCAAAGGTATTTAAATACAAATCAAACTTTCACTTTTGAGTATTCTATAGATATCACAAAAACAGTGTTTGTAGCTGTAACTTCTGAGTGGACATTAGCAAATCATTGGCCGCACTAGAGTGAATATAGGATAAAGATGTAGAAACATAATGAATTTATTTAATGCATACAGCAGCATTCTAACAAATCTTAAGATGTCAAACATTCTCAATCACCTTTATTCAATTAAATAAGATGGAAAACAGTAATGTAAGGTAATATTATGTGAAATTAAGGTTATATATTTTATGGCATCATGATGTACTTAGATGTAAATTATAACAAGTGAACCCACAAAAGTAGTTTCCTACTAATACAATAGATAAACTTTATGCTTTTATTACCCGTTTTTTGTTTGACTTGAATTTGTTGTCACTTATACTGTATAACTATTTGTATTGTGGCCTATAACCGTCAAATATATGTATTATTTCTTTTTCAGAAATTGGTACGATGAAACAGTTTGGTGCTTCTGTTTTCTAGATCATAGGTGTAATAGTGCTTCAAGTTTATTAATTTCTGTAGGAGTGTTGACATTTTCAACTGTTTTCCTGCTATTGACTAAATCATCATTGTTTTGACGCTCAATGATGTATTATACAGCACTATATAATTATAACTTTTATGTCGTCCATAAATAAATCACAGTATTTCACAATGGTATACACTGACCTGTCATGACCTGCTTTGCTGTCTAGAAATGGTCTTAATATTGGTATTACCACAATAAAAAAAAAATCCAGGCAGTGTGTAATATTGTGAACGAAAGGGATACTAAAATATATTTTCTTAAATATACAAAGTTGCATAATATTCATAAATGTGTTTACTGTTGTAGCCTCCATGGGGAGATATGAGAGACATGTTTTGAGGAGTAGACACTAATAGTGAAAATGCTGAAAATTCTGTATAATGGTGTTAAGATACACTTACTATCAAAGTTCTTTATATGTGTGAAGACTGCATAACTATATTAAAACTTAACAATGCCATTTCAAAGTACTATACACACAAAAAATAATTTGTGTTTGTAATTTTCTTTCAATGTTCTGTAATTTTTTCTGTAGAAATTATATGACAAAAACTTGTGATGTCCAATAACTTATAGCTCTGATCCGTCCACTTAGAGATAAAATAGTTTATATATAAGTACCTATATGTTATAATTAGTGGTTTAAATATAATGTATAATGTTAACAATAACATCATAAATAAAAAAAGTTTTTTAACACTATAATGTTTCACTCTTTTTCTGAGATTATCTAAATTGAACGCGTACTATAAGGGTTAATATTGACTAATGTTGTTTAGTCTCTAAAGGAACAGAAATTGTAGCAGCGTGATAATAAGTGATGTCACTATACCAATTATGTTAAAAACTGTGTGAGAATCCACAACCCACATATTGTATATTGAAAATTTCGGTGCTTTTTGTTCAATCGACTGGACCATTTTCTTTGCTTTCATTCTCAATGATCCTGTGAAAGTGTAAACCATAAAATAATAATCAGAATATTACAAATGCTAAAAAATTTGATGGGATTTAAATTGTTTATTCACTTTATTTTCAGTAATGGTATTCTTAGATTACCAACTTATAGATTGAGCTAAAGCGGTCTGTAATAAGAGGCGTAAGTAATACATATGTAGGTCTTTATCAAGTAAACATCGTCGCTATCGTCGTTGTTAAATTTCGCCCGATTTCATACGGCCGTTCTAGACCGCAACACGTTTCTCTAACAATATAATTTAATGCCTGCTATAATTGCATGGATAATCTGTACCTTGCAAAAAAACAAGAATGATTGAAGTAGTGAATTCCAAAAAATGTTATTTTAAATATATCTACCCCGTACTACCTACCTACCCCGTTAGGAACCTGGCGTGATGGTATGTATGTATGTATGTATGTAGTATTTCAAATAGGTACTTGCACATTTCGATTTGATATTTACCTTCAAAATTAACCGCCATGACATTATTACTTAAACATTTAGTCTTCAATATTTCCTTCATTACGGTGTCACAAAGTGATGACAAAATGATGAGCTGGATAAGATTGAAGAAAATAACAATTGGAGGTACATACACCAGAGGCAAGCGTAACTGCAAAATCAAATTAATATGAGTATTATCGTAAAGTCAATATCTGTTTGTAGATACAGATATGCATGCAGATGCATGCATGTAGATGCATACCTATTTTTTTACAGTGTCAATAAAACGCTAGATTTTTTACAGTGGAACCAATAGATAAATGTAGAAAAAGGAAATCAACATTGGAAGAAATAAAGAATGTCTATTGAAATCCAATGTTTAGGAAAAATACTTACATCAATTTGTTTTATTATTAACAAGTTATAAATTGCAACCACACTCAATGGAATTAAATTACAGCAACATAATACAACCTGAAAAAACAATGCAAATAAAAAGATGTCTTGCTTTAATGCGGCAACATCAACATTTTTTCCTAACCTAAAAAAAAAACGTGTAAAACTTCCTACGAATACCTACTTGAAATTGATATAGTTCTTTAAAGCTAGCGAAACCATTAAGCAACTCGTTCAAGTAGACATCTGTTTTGTTGCATTCAAACTTGTATGAAATAGAAGCCAATTGCAGTACGCCACATTTTGTTATATATTTCTCTCTTCCTGGATTTCGTCTGCCAGGATAAGTGTCCAAGTAGTTAAGGATTATGCAGTTGATAAATCGCAATCTTACACAAAAGTATAACAAGATATGAGAACAATGACATAATTCCGTCAATAAAGAATATATGCTGTAAGTTATGCTAATTATTCCAGTAACTTTCAAGACATCTTGATTTACCACAATTACAAATATGATAATTGACACTATCATTAGAGTTATAAGAAATAAGACAGTTTTAACGCTAGATTTATACACAATATTATTAATGAGTTCGTTCCGTTCGATTTTCATTATACGATCAATTTGCTGAAGTTTGATGTAAAGTCTGGCATTGTCCTCACCGTTCATTAGTCCGACCTGAATAATATTACTAATTGAGCAGAAGATCTGTATATATAAAGCAATTAAATTAGCGTAATAGAATTTTTCGCGACTATAAATCAGGTCAAGATTTGCGACAGCTATGTATGCAAATGATAAAGACAATAAAATAATCCATAATACACCGTGGATCTTTTGCCAAACGTTAGGATGAGTTACGAACTTGTGTTTAATATACACCCTGCACGTTCCTAAGAACATTTGTAAAATTCGGAAGGGTGCAAACGTTTTCAAGTTTTCTTTTTCTAATAAATCTTTAGATAAATATTCCTGCATTCTTTTAAACTTGGATTTTATAAATGTTTTATTTTACCAATTTCAGGTTGCTTTATTTAATTACTACGTTTATACTTTATAACATGGCAAACTGTAAGAACACTATAGTGTATGTGGCAGCGATCGCCAGCAAACGTAATGGCAGTCGAAAGTCCAACGCGTAAACATCATATATAGTTATATGCCTTTTAGCGTCCAGAAGTAATATCATTCGTCTAGCGTTCTCCCTGGTTTGTCCTGAAAATAATATCAACACATAAATTTTAAATATTTTTGAAACTATTATATGGTAAAGTTTTATTATTTGTTGTAATATTGATACTTGAGTTCTAAACATGTTATATGCTGAAAAAGGCTTTATTTTCTTATATTTCAAAGTGTAATTTTGAAAATGGGAGTTTGGACTACACTATTATGGCAAGTTGGACAAACATTCAAACAGTAAGACGCACGATTTAATTATAGGTATACTATGTTAAAATTTGATAGAAACAATTACTTATGAAGTCATTAAAAGACCAAATTTGAATAAAAGCCTATTATTATACACATATAGAAAATGGATTGAATTAATATAAATACATTCATTTCATGCGCCTATTGTACAGCAACCGAAAAAAGATTCAATCCAATCTAAGTATTGCAGATGAACCTAACCAGTAAGTCAAGGCAAATGAATGTGAAGAAACATGAATACTAACAAATACATTTTACAAATATAATATCTAGATAGGTGCCTATTTCATATAAAAATATTACCCGGTTAAGTGCGGTAAACACGCATGGTGTGTTTCCAGCCATGTGGCTGGTTAAAGGGCCAGTTGAATGTTCGGCACTCCTGAAGCGTAAACGGTAATGAAGTCGAACAAGCAGGTAGGTAGTACCTAGTCGTAGAATACGAGCATATGTCCGCACACGCTTGACGTATTAAATTTATTGTAACAGGAGCGTTATATTTAACAAAAACACGTTAAGTTTTCCGCATTCGCGTAGCGCCAAAGATTAAATATGCAAATTATAAGCGTCAAAGTTTTAATGTACAAACAGGCCATGCGTGTGTGAGTGTTACACAATTTAAAACACAATAACGTACAACATACCAGAGTCAACTCATACTCACTGTTAATAGACGTTGTCATAAGAGTAAGGCATAGTTTTCTTGCTGTATGCAATTTTGCAGTGAGCTTCTCAGCTAATGCGCACAGTACCATTAGTACAGTCATGGTGTATACAATTAATATGATGATACATAAGGTCGGCCAAAATGCTACTGTAAACTGTAAATTTTGGTAAGCAAACAAACATATATAGCCCCGGAACGAAATGGCGTGCTTGAACCAAGATCGACTCATTGCGCAAGAAAGCACATGAATTGATGAGAAAGACGAGGATAGCCAGAGTAAGTTGTTATTCGTGGGGTTACCCGACAAAAGTCCGTTTATGCGGAAATAAAGACCAGGTCACACTTGCATCAACTAAAGAAATGGCTTTCGTCCTAGAACCGAACTGTCTGCAGTCATAGTAAAAGAAGCGAGAGCATACTTCCTTAACTCTGTTAATGGTGACAACCTGAGATGGAAAATTATCCACTAATGTTTCTTAGTTCCTCCCTACAAGAATCATCACCCTCATACGACTTGGATAATCTCCCACAGCAGTTTTTTTTTAATGAAGACAATAGTAAACCCATACAAATCTGCAGCTAATCTCTATTAGGGTTGCTTATTGATTACTTTATTTTTTATTATTGGTTTCCACTGTAAATACATCTTATCAATGTTACGTCTACTTATGCTTACCTGAAATTTAATAATTTCTATGATGCTTTTTATTATGATCATATTCCAGAGATTAATTTGAAATGTGTAACAGAATATCTGTGAAGGTTAAAGTCAGATTAACTTTCCCCGTGCTTAACATGCATAATAATATTCGTAACGATCCTAGCGACTCTTACCGTATATTGAAATAAGTCAGTAAAATCCGCTATGACACAAAGTACATCCTGCATTCCATGTGTAAGAGACTTCCATGTATTTTCGGAAACATTTTCGGAGTCGAATGTTTCCCTAATATCGCTAGAAACACAAGGAACTTCAAAGCCTTTCTTTACCTTATGATTGTCCATAATATTTTTCAGTATTTCATTTACATAATCAACTCTTGTGGAAATATAATAAATTATGAACGTAATGAACATTATTCTTATGTAATTTCCAATATATGGAATTAGAATTGCACTTGCTACGGGACAAAAGCCATCAATAATCAATATGTTATAAAATATTGCCCAAATCACCAAAAACGCTACATTGGCTACACTGCATACCGTAATCATCTTAGCATCACTTTTATAAATATTTTGTTCATTTTTCAGTAAGTTGCGATTCATTTTTTGCATTTTTACATGAAACTTTACGTAATCTTCTCCTTTGTAACTATAATCACTGTAGACATTTATTAAAATCAGTATATGGTAAACTGAAATGCTAACTTTTAAATAAGCACTTCTTAAAGCCATATTTTCATTTATTTGGCAGGTGAAGATATAAATAAATAGCGATACTGTACTCAATATCCATATCACTAGACAATATAATGAATATAATGTAGAAGGCACTGTGGCAAATTTATACTTGATTTTTACTGCCATAAGACCAAATATTCCTTGTAGACAATTTATAGATCGAAAAACTTGTATAAAATCGTCCTCTAAGATGTCTGTTGTCAAGTTTTCTATTTTATTTGCCATGTTTTTTTTGTATTAGGTACGTTTTTGCCGCGAAATATCATGTAGTAAACTAAACTGTAAATATGGTTCTGAACTTTGCATACAAATCCAACACAGTACCTACACTCAACTACTTCAATTATAAATCTCTTGAGAGACCTTTTAAGTGTTTGTCCGTTATTAAAGTCGATCATTACTGAATAGATAGCGTTAGTAAAATGATAATATTTGTAGTTTATAGCATTAGTAAGATTATCTTTAAATTATAATCAAATAATGGTGGTGCCCCTCTTGGGATTTTTTTTACATTATACAGTTAACTGTATAGATAATTTGCTGTTTAGAAACAAATATGGAGTAATGTTATTCAATATTAATATATATAAATTCTGGCACAATTTACAAACATCTCAATGGACGTCATTAGTATGGAAAACGTATCTCTTGGAATTACTATTATTTGCATGGTTTCTATCCTTTATTCGAAAATTGTCAACAAGAGTCCTGATGGATCCAAAATATTACGCACATGAGATTTTCAACTCTACGGTAAGTATAATTGAATTTCTTTTGTAAGTCAACGTTTATAAAGGTAGTTCTAATTACATTTTCACCAATTAATTAGAGTATGGATCGATATCAGTGTTTTTTAATTGACTTCGATTGGGACCAGGACATGCTTGCAGCTAGTTTTATATATAAAATAATTAAATTTTTGATATATTTCACGGTAGGTAGTGGCTGAATACATTAGCATTGTAAAGTCAAAAAACCTATGTATTTTTATTTCGTTCGTTAACCTAATTGCAAATCATATTTTTTTAGTTGTAGGTAGGTACACTTCTTACATGTCCCCGTAGCTTGCTGTAGCTATTGGTTTGATTTTGTTTTAGTCTGATCAATGCCTTAGATTTCTAAGGAGAGTAGTGTGGTACCTGGTACTTACGGAATCTTTTTAAAGATTTAGTAAATTTTTTTAACTTTTTTTCACTTGACGTTTTCTAAGTCTGCAAAATTTCTGTTTGCAGTTGTTTTTATTCAACATAAATATTTTCGTTTGGTCAATTATAACAATTAATTCGGTATTCACGGCTATGAAAGAAAAGGTAAATTAAATGTAACTAGTATTCTAGTAAAATATACCAGATCAGATTAAGTACTTTTCTGTCTATTGATAATTTATAGCGAAATTTGGCAGAAAAACACGTTGCTACGTGTTTTTCTGGCAAATTTAGCTTGTAGGCAAGCCCTTGAGCGAGGCCCTGGCCTGTTGCCTTGCTTGCCACCACCTAAGGCCACCGCTGATACCTGGTCGACGTCAGTGACCGTTATCTGGTTACTGGTTAACCAGATAAAGGACAATTCAAAACTGTTTCGGCGCATCTAAGGCTTACACTGGCAAGTTGGGGCAGTTTTGGTCGCGTGACTCATAGTGAGCCGTTTACGATAGAAGTAGGTACTTATGTGTACGTCTTATTACCTTAATATCCGCTTTTTTACACGCAAAAGCATGTGGGTTAATACAGTGTGTTGCACATTCAGTATAGACTGACAAGCGATTTGTACTTTGTACGCATTTCCAATATCTGATTATATCTACAGATGTCGTGAGCGATTGCGCTAAGAAAATTCTTCGATTGCTACGAGAACTTCCGCCCAATTTCACAATCTACGGACTTTTGGAAGTAGATTTTAAATTGCCATTCCGGTTTTTATCGAACATCTTTGTTGACTCCGTGGTTTTGCTTCAATTCATAATTTAGTAAAATAAAATATATCGTTTCCTCTACAGAATATTGTTGTTTTATTTAGCTATTCACGTGTCTGATGCTTTCGATCTAACGAACCCATACTTTATTTAATAAAAATAAGTAACAAAACAGCACGTAGGTATAACATTTTTTATCTCATACTACAATTTAACTACTTTTACATTGTAACCATTTAATATACATTTCCCTTAAATATAAAAATATATAATCAAATATGTTCGAAGACTATTTCGTTGTCCTCTTTACTTCGTCAGTAGGCAAAACGCAGATTCTCCTTGAAGCCCAGCTTGTCCAGGGCCGGCGTGCACGCGAAGTTGATCATGGGCGGCGGGCCGCACATTAACACGAACACGTCGTCGCCGGGAGGAAACAGGTGGTCACGGATCATTTCATCGTTTATAAAGCCCGTGCTATATTTCCATCCTAAAATAAATGTCATGAACGGTTTACTTTAAGCATTGTTTTATCAGTAGTCTAATTAAAATTACTATTTTAATAGAACCCTCTGAAATACATCATGTTCATTTATATACATCATGCATTTAATAGTATTTTTTAACAGTAGTCATAATATTTTTAGTCCAATAACTCATATTACGGGATGTTTCATTTCTATAAAATTTACCTTCATTTGGTCTATCAATGGTATACCACAACTTGAATTGGTTAGGATATTCCCTCTGGAACTTTTCAAGTTCATCCCTTAGTAGAATGTCGTCTTCAGTTTGATTGGCGAACAACAAGCTCAATTCAGTTTGGTCGTGAGCTTCACTACATATATGTCTGACTAGTTGCAGCATTGGCGTGATGCCAGTACCACCTGTAAATAAAGTTACATAAAGGTTAGTAACCCTTGACAGTAACTGAATTAATATTATGCTATGATAATAGTCATCAGTAGGTACATTGGCATCAGTTAGTGGACTTGTTTCATCTATACGTATAAATAAAATTGACGTGTCTGTCTGTGATTTCAAAATAACTGTGATTTTTCAAGTGCTCATAGGTATTTACACGATATTAAATACAAACAAGGTTTGTGAAAATTTTAGTCTGTCTGTCTTTCTGTTTTTCTGGACTAATCTACTGATTTTAATGGAATTTTTACTGGAAACTAGAGGAAGATATAGGACAACATATAGGCTTTTATCCCGAATTTCCCACGATATCGGGATTTACGCGGGTAACACCGCGGTAAACTGCTAGTATATACTATGGTGGCACAAATTATAGTATAATAGTACTGTGAGCTATATTTTAAAACATGTATATGCATAGTAGATAGTACATATATCAGTGTTAACTTTTCTTCATGACAGCAGTGAAAGATGAGTAATTCTTGACCTACTTTAATAATAGATTCAGTTCTTAGAATATTTGAATGTGACTATGAGAACATTTTGGCTGTCTAATATATAAAAGAAAATATATAGGTTGTTTCAGAATGGTAGAGCCCTAGGTTTAGCTGCAAAACTGAAGTATATCAATTTATGTTTTCTGGGCTTATGCTACCTATTATACATGTATTTGCTACTGTAATGACAAAACACATTAAGCAGGCTACATGCCTAGTTGTTACTTTTATATTATAAAGAACATCTTGAATATTGAAAGGAGCAATTAAAAATTTGAGTAGAAAAAATATAATAATTAATAGAACAGTTTGAATCATAACATTCTATGATTATATCCTGCCAGTGATAGCAGACAAGATTATATCTATAAAATTTTTTGGTACAACTTAAAAATGATTAGATAGTCTCAATCAGGGTACCGTATCCATTATGCTATTGATTAATAGTTTAGAGGAATATTACGACAGATTTGTATACATACCAGCAATCATATTTAATTTTTTAGCTCTAATCTCGATAGGTGGATCTTTCCTAAGCTTTTTGATCAAAAATTTTCCATTTTCTGCATATTGAAGCCGTCCTGATGGGCCTCTGAAATCTATAGTGTCCCCGATTTTCATGTTATCTAAGTATTGTGACAATTTCCCACCCTCAGGGAATTTTGGATATACATTTTTAAAATATACCTGAAACAGACAATTGGTTTGACACATATACTTTTAGATTATACAAACATTATAAGGTGGTGCTGGACACGATTTCAACCCAGATCCTCTGGAGTGGGAGTCTAAATTTCTAATCGCTAGACTGCTCAGATACACAGATATTTGGCACTCAGTGCTTTCTGCCTACCCCGTTATTGACTATAAGCTTGATTAACACATAGGATATTTTTTTTATCCACATTCCTACCCGATTGGAATCAATGTGCCTAACAATGCGAGGCACATCTAGTGTTTAATATTTGACTGTATGTCTAGATATATAAGTCAGTGACACATATACAAATAAGAAAATAACCATGCCCAGTAATAAAATATTTCAGCACTATACATATAGATAAGTAATATAATTGAGTTATTTGCCTCCAGATAACATTTTGTTGATACTTTATAAAATTGCAAGATAAAAGATAACATTGAAATATGTTAAATAATATTATTTAACACACATACTCATTTGTCACTTTTTAGTTTTACAAATATTCTAATAACTATAGTCTACAATTGAAGTCTGTCTTGTGGGCCAATTTTTACAGCTGTGTGCTGGTCATATCCTTAAAATGTGAACATAGCAATGCTGTTTTATGACAAATTTATGTTTGCTACATCTGCATGCAAATCATCATACTGATTTTGTACCTTACTGTTTAATTCAATATAGTATTAACTATAATATAATAATAAAGTAATATATCTCTAATGATCCTAAGCATTAAACATACCTTGATAACCAAGTCAACATATCCCTTCTCATCATCACTGGAGACTGGAGTATATGCCCTAATGACAAGATCATCGTCAATTCTCACTGATAAGTGAATGTGTTGACCTATTGGCAGACCTGAAATCAATATTATGTGATAAAATACTTGTAAATAAATATATATGAAACAGTACTATGCAGTCTACACATATTGAAGCAAAGAATTATTGTTTGGAATACAGTATGAGCTGTACCAGGCATCTTATGTTTCAGTAAACAATTTGAGTTGGTTACTCTTAAGTGGCATACCAATCATGTAATGTATGTATTACAATTGGGAATATGTTCAATGTCAGCAAAATTAATGACAATCAATGTGGTGCTACTACACATAAGTAAGCTTAACATAAGGCTTAACACAATAAAATTTTGTAACTACATAAAGAAATTATATTTGTTAATCACATTTATGATTACTTGGAATGTAGTGAAATGAATAATTCCTTAACTGATTATGATGAACTTTGTCATACTATGTTGTACTTTGACCTTGTCATGATAAACTTCAACTAGAGTATTATGTAATAACCTAAAAGTAAATAGTAAGCTCTTAATTCTAATAATTACCTAACACATGTTCAGGAGTTGGTAACCCATAGCGGAACCGTCTTGTGTCATGACTTATTTCCTCCCTTTCTATCAATGGTAATGGATATTTTACGTTGGGGTCAACTAGTGTAACTAACTTTTTGGTTTTTGGCTTGGTTTTCTTACCCCATAGACAATTAACTAGTAAAGTAGTTAATGCTACTACACTACCAACACCAATCAGTATGGGTAAAACCTGGAACAATAAATAGAGACGTAAACAATATTATTTACAACGTCAATCATTTGAAATATTAATTTTATTTAGATTTTTATAACTCAGTTATAGCACAGATGTAAATAGAGGTTGTTTTGCAAAATATTCTGAGTCTTTAAAAGACTTATCAGTATAAGTTATGAGCCTTAAAATGTAAGTAACTGATCAAATGATATAAACTCTACATCATTAATAAATTAGTTATGGTGATTCTGGTGATTCTCATGATAAGTATAATATGTAACAATTTACATACAGTTCCATTTTCAAAAAAGTCAATTAATGCCACTTGAAGGTTATTCATGCTGTCACTGATAACACTTAATACTTAACTTAAAAATTATTATACTTAATAGTGAAATAAAAAAGCACTTTTTGATAAGATATTTAAAACTTATCAAATAAATTATTCCATATCACAAAAGAAATGTCAGACAACCAACACTGCCTGCTACTAACAAGTAAATAAGGACCAAGTGATGATGAAGGAATCAAATGGATTACTTAAGCGCCTGTGTTAATAGGCACTTAAAAAATGTACGAGTGTTACTAACCATATTTCAAGCGTATGTCAGCTACTTTACACTTGAATAGTCATTATGACACGAAAAATATCTACCTATTAGAAACAAACTGATTTACCTGTTGTATTTGATCATGTTTATCAGATACTAAAAATGATAAAATTACACTCCCAACCAATGGTCTTTCGATAATTTCACGATACGATTACTGCATGTTTAGATTATCGACGTAGTAAATGTATTTTACTATTTTCAATGTACGATATAAACATATACTTACAATTTTCGGATTAAATTTCAAAGAAAGAGTCATTTCGGCAAGATTACACACTGCTATTCATCTATTGGCACTTGCAAATGAGTAATATAAAAACATATTAATTTGTGCGGTATAAACAAAACTTGTTCGAAATAATACAACCATCAAATCTAGATAGATGCTGAGCAGCTGTTACACAACCTTACTCCGGCAAAATGAATGAAAATGAAAATAAAATGTACGTGGAATGAATTGTTCTTGCATGGTTGTGTGCTGTAGCCGAGTTGCGCCGGTGTCCAAGGAATTTTATTTTTGTCTACAATGTTTCTCTCTCGTCAGCTCTTGCGATAGAATTATAATCAAATTATTACAAAAACTATAACGTAAGCTTGATATTCTATATAAGTACTTATTTTCCTACCTACAATGAATTTAAGGAAAAAAAATTAGTGATAACATTCGTCATGAAGTAAATGTTTAAAAAAATCATAATCATTACTATTAAATACGTAAGCAACCTAGATTATGGACATTGGACACGGTATCACACAACATAGTGACATAGTAAACGTGAAGTCAGTAGAGCAAAATCAGCAAAACATAACACAATTCTCTTTTCGCTTTTTAAAGTATAGATCTATTTACTTGTGTTACTAGTACAAAAGGGAATCATAATGATACTGTAATACAAAATAAAATTATTATAATATATACCATTACAACCGTAGATACGTAATATATACCTAATAAATTTATTGTTTAAAAAATATGATTTTGTGCATTTGTTAGATACTTGATAATTTTTCTATTTTTTAATGCATTAGAACGGAGATTTTTTGTTTCTTTTTATGTGAAGAGAGTGGAACAAACGAGGAGGAATCAGTTGCAGGTCGCCGCTGGCGGCCAAGGGGCAAGGGCATCTGTTGTTCTGTTCATGTTCTGCAATCAACTTTTAATCGGGCTGTAGAGATGGGACTGTTATAGCGGCTGTACACTCTCGGGCAAGAACACTCGCTATGTCTCGCCCGAGACATGTAAGCTCGGAGTGACCATATATACTCTCGCGCGAGAGCTCTCACTTAACATCTTGGCACTGACTCTGTATTCGAACATGAGACCGAAGAGACAAATGCTTTAGGGCAAATAAATAAGTATACGGTTATTGATAAACAAAAACAATCTGTTTAAAATATGAAGCCTATGAAATATTTAGTTATCCTGCAAAAAACAATTTATGTGGCCTCTTAAAGTTCAGTAGAGGTTGTTACAATCTTCTATTAGTCGGCGTATGAAGAGTTCAAAATCTAATGCCGTGACCGCTAAAAACCAGAATGAAACAACATCGACCAACATTTCTTTAATTGAATTTATTTTTGCACTTCATTACACTATTTTAATTACAAATTATTCTTGAATTTAAAGCCTTTTGTATTTGGATATACATTTTTACTCAAAATTTATAACTACAAAAAGATTAATCTTTTAAATCTTGTTAAAATATTATAATCTAATTATAATTAATTAATATAAAAAAATAATCTTTTAAATTATGTTAAAATATCATAATATTAGTCAAGCCGTTTCGGAGGAGTTTTGTTACAAACACTGTGACACGAGAATTTTATATATTAGATTATAATAATTTTTAGTCAGTCTTATAAGAATTTGAATCGATTCTTCGTAAAAATCGAAATCTTTTCTTCCGATTTCTTTACGACATCTCTAATCACGCTGTAATGACAATGACAAATGTCAAAACGAGCCTCTTTGTAAAGACTATAAATATAAAACGACACAAATATCTATTTAGTACAATTTATTGTTTACATTCATTATTTAAATAGACATAACGTTAGTAGTAATAATTTGCTTCCTAACTGTATTAAAAGTTTTAAGAGACTGAAACGCGCTTAGTACCATTTTTATTCTGCACTTCATTATGATTTAAATTATATATCCTTCTTATTTCGGTCGGTTATTATTTCGTACCGTGTAGGCGCGGTCGTCACTCGCCCCACGTCCCCTAAACTACCGGGAGGGTCAAGCTTATAAAGCTTTAGCGGTTTACCTATAGTCAGCCGGCGGCCAGTGGGATTCATGTTTCAGCCCAATCTCATATTATTTATTTATTATGTCTCTCGCTTGTTTACGCTGTCTGCATGTTTCTGTCTTCCGCGCCTTTAGAATGCGATTTATTTATGTAGGTAAATAGAAATGTTTATGAAAATAGCGGCTTGCAAAGACTTCGCACAGGTTCAATTAATATGTAAACACGAAGGGATTTGGTGTCGTTTATTAAACGCAACGGAACCCTTTGAATACTGCGAGCACCAACGTGTCAAGGCGGCTTTTATTAAGAATGCAACCATTATGTGTTCTCTCTCTCTGTATTTTGATTCACAAATCATACGCTTTTTTAATGAATACTAAAACACGGCTTGGACGCTAGTCTATGAATATCTCCACAAAATCCCCTTTCAAAAGTCACTTATTAACTAGCTGGGCGTACGAGCCTTGCTCGGATAATGATATTTTTAACTTAATCGAGTTTTTTTTATAAACATAAATTGGTTTCCTTGAAAACGGCTCTAACGATACCTCAGGCAAAACTTTTGCAAAAAAGATTAAAAGTATTTTTTTTAACTCCACGTAATTCACAGTTTTATTTAAATAGTCACATAATCAGCTGAGCGTTTTGGAATGCTTTACTTTGTAAAGCAGTGCTATCTGATTTTGAACAGCTTACGTTGTAGGTTTATATTGAATAATGCAAGGTACAAACTCAAAATCACAAAACGGATGATTTTTAAATATCCAGTATCGAACCACTACACAACTAACCGACCACTTTGTAATTCAAATTGTATACATTTATTTTATTTAGTGCGCGATCCTCACGTCCTGTCAGAAGACGGCCATGCAATAATCATTTCTATTCGCTATGAGATCGTATCGAAATTAGTGACAATTAGCTTGTAAATTTGAATTTAGAATTGTTCTTCGAGGGACGTTCAACTTGAGACTTGAAGTTGTCAAGAGTTTTGGCTGCGCTTACTATCGAGCCGAAAACTATTTCGTTTGAAATGTAAATCGGTAAATAAAAGACGGTCGAAATACGAAAAATCGTCCAAATCAGTACAGCCGTTTCGGAGAACCCATTTACATACATACATACATACATATGTATATGTATATGTATACATATATACAATTATTGCTCATTTAAAGGATAAGATAAAGGATTAGGATTTTCGCAATAATTATTATTATTATCTCACTAATAATTCAGCATAGTTAAAACACGTTTCTACTTTTAGATACACATTTTATTTATTTCCATAGTATCCATACAAGTCTTTTAGTTTGTTTTTATTATAAATTCATTAGAAATTTCTAATATGACATTCTATCTTAAAATTTAGTACTGTAAACTTATATCACACTAATACTTTCAGGTAATATTTTCGGTACTGGAATTTAGCGGGGCAACATATTATGAAAGATTGCAGTACCTG
>DWDX01000681.1:0-23785 GCA_018245675.1 Agara michaeli | reverse complement strand
ATATATAGCGTGTTCTTTATATTACTATTTCACAATAATTTTACACAGTGATTTTTCCGAAAAGCTTTGCGTGACCTTGACGATAACGACGGATTCAACCTCAAACGAGGTCTCGCCGTTTGGTCCTTCGCTCGGATTTGAACGCAATCCGTTCTGCACTGTCCGCGGTGTGGTGTGCGATTGTTTTGTGTGTGTACATGAAACGAAATCAACAAGAAACAAAAGAGAGAGAAAAAGCGTAAAATAAAAAAACACATACCTGTGATACTAGTTTGTTCTACTGGTGGACTATTTCTACTAAAACCGTTCGCTTTCACAGGACTGGGACAGAGATCCTTGACAGTAGTAAAGTTGAGGGTATAGCCGTTATCTTTTTTAACTGGAAACAATGAGAATACGTATGAGCGTCGACGGTCCGCGGTCTCGTCTCGATCCTCATCGCTGTAAAGGTCAAGATTGATCCCAGAGTGTTGGAATAGCTTTATTGTGCTTATCCATAACGTTTTGGGGCGCGTCGTGCGAGTTGCTTTAAAGCGAGGTGTGCGTGTTCGGTTGGACCGTCTCAGTGGACTGCGAATTCTTGGTCGTTCGTCATCGACCTTCACGGTAACTACGGCTAATGGTCACCGTTCTTACACTTAGATACGACATACAATTTAATCGGTACAGTTGATTAGTTATTTATACATTACATAATAGGCAATCGTTAGTCTTCAAAAATCTTAACAACGCGAAGAAGAAAGAAGTTTAATATATCCGTCTCTATCACGCGTAACGCTACGTTCACTCCTATGGCTTCCGTTTGAAGCTATTATTATTATTGTTATGTACCATTATTTTTTACCAGTGTTTTCATTCCGAACTATGAAACATAATGTTGTCACATTAAACCCGTTACTCGGCAATAGGATTACGCGGTCTAATGGGATTGTGGCTCGATATTGTCAATGATTTGTCGTTTTCATATTGAAGCTCGTTGAATAACCGTACACGAAGACTGAGCGACAAGTATTTGTTTATTCCACCTCGTTATCTCGAACGCGTGCCGTTTTTATCTCGACCGCTTTATCGAACGCAGCGCACTCGTAATGCTCGTGTCAAAAGGACACTAGCGATACCAGGCACGGGGCGGCTAATTAGAGAAGTGCCCACAATCGTGCGAAATAGAAAGCAAACGAATCAATTATAAAACAATAATGCAACTGAGGCCTATTCTTCATAAAATAATACTTGAATCTTAGCGCAAATCAAGGCAAAAAGTCGTGCAGAGGATGAATGTTTCGTACATCGCGGGGCGATACCGGCGACGGTGTGATGGAATGATAAACGGGGAATACCGCCGTACGTACGTCGATAGTTGTGTGTCATCAATATTTCCACTCGCCACAAGCGAGCAAGTCTTATCATAATCGTCGAACGTGTGCCGTTCGTTTATCCAATATCAAAATCTAACACGAACGAACCACCGCGTTCAATATATTTCGTATTACGAGCGATTCGTGTTTCGTGTAGCTATATATATATATATAGTGGAGTGTTTGTGTATGGTATGCGGCGCGTTACCGGTGGTCCGGTCGGGCAGGCCGTCCTCGTTGTCGGAGGCGTGGCGCTCGCCCGAGGAGGTGGTGGCGTAGCCGGAGGAGGGCGGCGAGGGCCGGCGGTAGTGCGAGATGCGCTGCTTCTTGGCGGCCGGCGCGTCGTCCGCGGCGCCCGGCGCGCGCTTGCCGGCGCCGGGCGACGCGCGCGGCGACAGCGAGTTCGCCGAGTCGCTGCTCAGCGGCGGCGTCAGGTTTTGAGGTTTCCGCCTGCGGAACGCGAACCGTCTCATACATCACGACTCTTCTGTTTATTATTTACTAGCTTTTGCCAGGAACTTCGTCCCGCCCCAGCCCCAGCAATTCCTTTTGCAGGTAGAATTTCGTAAAATGTGTGTTTAGTTCACCTCGACGTATCATTGTATATATTATATTACATATAAACCTTCCTCTCGAATCACACAATCCATTAAAAACACGTTTGTTTCATCAAAATCCGTTGCGTAGTGTTAAAGATCTAAGCGTACATAGGGACATAGGGGCAGACAGCGGAAAGCGACTTTGTTTTATACTATGTAGTGATTTATTACGTTTACACAAAACCCACGATCAGAAGAGTCTGATGCAGAGGCAAATGCAGAGGCATTTGATTACTAAACTTCGTTCGACCTCAGGTTAGCGTTCGCCTGCTATCTCGCTTGTCGGCAGGTTAAAACGAACCGCGCGTGTCGATTATCAGTAGACTTGGGCTTTAAAGATTCCGAATTGGAGAAGATCCCGTCTCCGGGAGTAGAACAACAAAAGAGATGAAATATATATATAAAGGTGCTCCATTGATTTCTGTTTTATCCTCTCAGAAACGATGTTCCGACAGAGTTACAGATCAAGTAATCTGACATAGAAATCATATCCGAGTCAGTCAAGAGTCAGTGCTTACAATGAAGCCACATCTAAATCAATTTCTTACCTTCCCAATATGAAAGTATACTAGTGGGTTTGTAGACTATGACCCAAATCGTATTGAATTGTTTTAATTGCTTGGCATCCAATTAAGTCTTGCCCGACAAACCAAACACGATTCGAACGTGTATTGTTATGATTTTCAACGTACTGTATCATTATACATATACATATATAAAAACAGGCTAAGACAAACATGTTCAGTAGGCATCTTTTCCTTCTTTGTTTGTCGATAAAACAAAAAAAAAAAAAAATCAAAACAACATAACGAATTTATAAGAGGAGACATAAAAAGTTCGAAACATCTATGCGACGATTCCATATTATTCATGGAGGCTGTGCTATCCCATCGATCGAAGATTCTAGTAGGCAACACTTAGAAATCAATGAAACTACGATGTACGACAATGAATACCAATAAACAATAATTCATAATTACACTTATCATTTAGTGTGGTTTCGATTTCAACATTTAACGTTATGTACGATAACAAAAAGGCAACAACTCATGGCGATTATTTTTCGTCATAAAAAGCGTTGCTATTGCAAAACGTTTCGCGAAGGTCTGAGTGTGAAACGCGGAAGCGTCATAACAAGGTCTATTTTAAGTAACAACGTAGCGTTGCTGCCTGTGACAACTCAAAGCTTGAAACTACCCCCGAAGACTAAGTTCGTCCACAGAAAGTGCAGTAAGCCCATGTGACAATTCAAAGTTGACAATACACTGCTGACACCAAATTCGCCCTCAGAATTAGGTAACGCAAACCAATGTGAACCGACCGCAGGTAGTTCGGTTTATACTAATCAACATGAAGGGGGCTTCGCGAGTCGATTCAATAATAATAATAACTGGGGACAATTGCACACACACACACACACACGGCTATCCGATTTCAAGTTAGTCAATTGAATGGCTGTGTTATTATGGTAAACATACAGCTGATAAATATACGATATAATATTTATATAGATATATTTGCAACGACCAGACAGAGAACAAACAAATGTGCCGCACAAACGAACGTTTATCGTGGGGTGGGATCGAACCTACGACCGTCGATTTTGCGGTCGCGGGGTCTGCAACCAAGTCGACCGCAAAGGCGAGTAAAATAGAGCACACGGCCACGCACCTCTTGAGCATGCGCTTCTCTTCCTCCGTGTAGAATGGCCAGTCTTCGTTGACGTCGTTCCACACGTGCCTGCGCAAATGGTAACAGTTGTCCTTGAGCGTGCCGATCTCCGGCAATATTTTGTTCACCATGGTGCGATCCTTCTCCTTGATGCCCTCTGCGAAATGCAACGCGATACAATTTAAAAAAAATCGTGTCCAACCTGCGAACGGCGAAGAGAGCACGCGCATCGGAACCAAGCTTACCGCCGTTGAGTCTCGCATACAGTTCCGGCTTCTTGAAAGGTTTCAGTGCTAACAGTTGTATAAGTCTTTCTCTGGAATAGAGGAAATAAAACACTATTACTTGACTAGAACCAATAAATAGTGCAAGCGTTGAAGTAACGCGCGTACACCGGATATACAACGCTCATAGTAGACACTACAAAAATGTCACTCAAGCAAAAATGCATTTCAAAGGGACCACAACAACATTAATACATTGTAAGGATGCAAAAAATCACGATTGCGGATATATCACCTTGAAGAGTTGTTCTCTTTCAACAATAATTTTTGCACAACCTTGGTCGTGTATGAGTCACGCGCCCGAAGAACTAATCACCGTGTACAGTAAGGTTTTGTAATACAAAACCGATAATGGAAAGTACGCGGTGCGACGCCGAACCAAACGCCAGTTACAATGGTGACGATCGACAATCAAAATTATAATAATTCAATACGTTATGTTTAAACGTTTAATGCATTATTTCCTTTCCATGGCCCACGAGTCAGCACACTTCCTTAATAGTTTTTATCGTGGCGGTGTTAGGAAAAGATAGTGGATACGACGAAATTATCATTTCTCAAACGTTCCGCGTACGTCAAGAGTAACCCGTACGAATTGCGAAATCGTTATTAAATCACGTACGCGACTCGCACAATGGCGAAGAGGAGAGGTGAACGGTGTGCGTTTTCAAAACGGAATCGAAGTGACGAGAGCGTGTACTTTTTTCAATTGTATGTATGTATATTCATGAGATTAATTATGAACAAAGAAGAGAAGATTCAATTAGAAAACTAAAAGGAAACAAGTAAATAAACCGACGACGGGGACGACAAATGAATGATGAACGACAGTGAACTCGTTCCAAAAACATGCACGTCATTGTGTCGGTGCGCAACGTACAATTTGGAAAATCGTTTTACCTTTCTTACTAGAGCACTTAATTTTGTTTGGTTTTTTTTTTGCTTATCAGTAGTATCATGCCACTGGTGCAAAGTATATTTAAAAGAAACTCTATACGAGTAGAATGAGCTGTGTATTGTTATGAGAGGAACTGTCGCAATTTGCAAGGATTTATAAGTTTGAAAAATAAACATTGCAGCGAAATCAATTTAGAGGAACAATGTCCGTATATGTATAAAACGAAAAAGTTACCACCAATGTTACGGTCGGTATGAGTCACGATGTGTAATCGACACGAAGAAGCAACACTGCAACTATGAGTGTGTCGACATATTATTTGTGTGATGGCACGCGCGCACTGTGATCTTCGCAGCTCGTTATTTAGGACCGCTGCGTGTAATTGGATCTATTACACTTACAATATTCTTCAGTTCTAGACTTATGATAATAATCAGTAAACACTAATAGGTGAATACAGAAAAATGAAATGTAATCAACCGAAAAGGTTCACGGTCTATATGTACTAGACATTTTCACTAATGTGAACGGAATATTCGTTAGCTAGTTGCACGGTGGAAGTTCGATTAGTGAAACGTATCAGCGGTACTCACTTTACAGGCCGCCTGCTAAGATCTGGATTGGGCGGTGGCCGCTGAGGCTGGCTGGGGTGCTGCGGCGGTGGTTGCTGCTGGGGGTGTGGCTGCTGGGGCTGGTGCGGCTGGTGCGGTTGGTGCGGCGGATGCGGCAGGTGCGGTGGCTGAGGGTTTTGCGGACGGATTACCGGCGGAACGACCGCTGTTCGCTCCGCCCGGTCGGGCCGATCGGCTCTCTCGGGCCGTTCTTGCCGCTCGGGCCTTTCGGCTCTCTCGGGTCGTTCGGGCCGTTCTTGCCTGTCGGGCCGTTCTTGCCTCTCGGGCCGCTCTTGCCTCTCGGGCCGATCTTGCCTCTCGGGCCGCTCTGGCCGCTCAGGTCTCTCAGGTCGCTCGGGCCGTTCTGGCCGCTCAATCTGAGCCGCGGCGGGCCCGGTCGAGTACATAGGGTGTGACGAACGTACTTTTACACGCCTCCCAATGTCTGTCTGATTAGGTTTTATGACGCGGGTGCTGAAAATGAAAATAAACAGAATGAGGATCAGATGTGCCTATTCGGAACGACAACAGAATCTTCAGATACAGTTTTGTTGAAGCTGAAAATAATTAAAAACAATTAAAGAAGAAGATAAATCGAGACAAATACATGTAAATGAAGTGCACAATCTAACCATTTGCTCTGTTCCGCGGCGACCGTCCTCGCCATGCGGTCCTTGGTGGCCTCGTACGAGTCGTCGTTGGCCTGCACCCGCATCCGCCGAGGCAGTGGTCCGCACGATTCCAGCCTCTTCAAGCCGCTGTTTCTGACACACTCGAACGAACCCTGCAAACAAACAGCGTACGCGTAAGATATTATTAGAACATCTTAACACATCGCACCAAAATCAGGATTTTTAAAGCCAATGCCTTACTCACAAGCTCCAGGTCTAAGGTGAGACTTGGCTGGCCAAATGACAGTGGCCAATGACCAATTGACATTGATATATCCTTGATAGAAAAAGGCTTAGTATTCGGCATGTGCTGAGATACTATTCTAAGTGCAACAAACTATCATAATGATATATATATATATAGATATGCAATATTTAACTTTGAAAACCACTTTATAATATTATGTAGTAAGAAAACATATTTGTTTACATTGAAATATTTTATGTTCAAAATTACATGCATGGCAGATTACACTAAGAGCCTTTGCAAGTTGTGAAGCAGACCTAATTAAAAATAATATTAATTTACAATAAGCAATTAAAGACTCCATTGATTTTTTTAAACTTAGCTGTATTTAAACCATAAACTGAGGAACTACACGAGTGATTTATCTGCAAACACATTAAATAGATAGTCGAGTTGTGTTTTCTTGTATGTAATTAAATCTATCGAGTAATACAGGAGCCAGTTACGTGGTTTTTACTTTAATCAAGTCTAACAGATGACCTGAATTGGAACAACTTCTAACAACTTTGCAATCTGTACCGCTCACTGGCACTCGGCATTATGTTATCCTAAACAAGGACGTGCCACTTTTTATAACTGGATAGGTATTTCAACTTGTATGTAAATAATTCTACTTATATTTGTGTGTTGCTTTTGAATCTTAAAAACCTAAATAACATATTCCAATACTATACTAAGGTGAAACAATTTTTATCGGACTGGATAGATACGTTAAAAGTCAAAAGCATTCAGGACACGTTTTGTGAAAGAATTCATACATAAGTAAGTCTTGACAAAGTCATTGGCGACGACAATCTAAGGCAACAACCGCCCAGCGACCCACAAAGCCAAAACGAGTGCGTTATCGTGTCGCTACGGTTGATACTGGCCGAATTTTAGGTTAGCCAAGTAGCAAAATATAACGTAAACATTAACAAATTAGATATGAAGAAATCACTTTGACGTGTCAATGTTATACCAACCTTGAGGTGGACAAGCACTGGGACCTAAGTAAGATTTTACAGTCGTCTACCGCGCAGACAATTCTGTTCATTTTAAAATCTTATTTAAGTAATTGATTCGTTACGTACTTTTTTTTTTGGAACAAAACAGATCACACATATAATTAACAAATAGCTGAATGTCAACGCTATTCATTATACATTCAATGTCAATAGAAAAAAAAAAACTCGTTATACTAATGCTCTATATAGAAATTACGAGTATATTCTTGGCTTAGCGTATAAATTATACATTTCATGATGGACTGTCTCAACATACGCAGAGATAATTTTGTTTTGCATAAACGATAATTTGTGTAACTTTCACGTAATCTGTATTTATATAAAAAATGATTGGTCCATTGGTGTTTTATGAATTACGAGCGTTATTGCTATCAAAGTTTGCATTTCATATCAAAGCACCTTTTTCTCCGTGGCCCCTTATCGCTTGTTTTCATCTAGAAGTTTTTATTATGCAAACGGTCGACTGACATTTTATCTTTATGCTCAATAATTAGCGCGGAGGATTATTTGCTTACATTTGATATTATATATGTAGTCGCTTATCATCACCGGTTGCACCTTGTGGACTGAGTTGTGTATTATAGATGTAATATAACTTACATACATACTTACCTCTTATTAGAGGACAGTTTCAAAGACAAATTAGTAAAGATAAAGTTGCTGGTTAACGTCAAAATATTTACGATTTTTAAATGCGTCTTGGATAAGTGCGTAAAGGGTAATTTATTTTGCATATAAATTATACTTTAATATATCGGAATGTTTAATTTAAACATATACATGTTTTTGTGCTATCTACACTCGTACAAAGTCACGTAGGTACCTAAGGATGTTTTGTAATTATATTGTGAGAATAATGTAACATACACACACCTGTGGACCCTCCATTTCAGCATTACTGTTGATGCTGAAGTGAAATGTGGACTCGCCCGACGATCCATTTCCACTGCTTGGAGCCGGAATTGAGATTTTCTGTAATATAAAAATATATCAGTGAGCGAATGTATTATGTGAAATAATACTGTAGCAACAAAAATAATAAACATGACATGTAAGAAAGCAAAAATTCGTTCGTGAACCGATTATATCACTCGTACGAACATTGACAGATAAGATTTGAATTCGTAAACATCACCTATTAATTATATAAAAATACATTGAGCACAGTTTAATATCGTATTCACGACAAATAACAGATACAGTGTTTGACTACTTGTGGCGCTACCATTACAATTATTGAACGTCATAATCTAAAAGCGTGCAGTGTTCTTATCGAGGTTACACATACATAATGTATATCTACATATAACGATTAGAATTTCAATTTTATCACGCCCGTATCATTAGTTTATGATAGTATTAAACCATTACTATGCAAGAAACCCACACATATTGGCACACACACACACAGACACACACAAACAAATTCACACCTTCCTCGGTGGATACAGATCAAATATCTGTTAACTTTTACTGATCATTCATCGCGCATAGTATTGAATGGTTATCTCAAAATACTGTCTATAGCACTCAATCGTCTGTGTTGTGTGAGATTATGTATTAAATATAGATTTGTGGGCGATTGCAATACTTTAATCTGAAATATGTTTTGTTATAAACGCAATTTATAAGCTCCGTCAGCCGTGACGCAAGCGACGGCCAGGTGAAAAATACTCAGCGGGTGTGAAATTCGCTTAGAATGTTTATGACATTTTTGCGTATGTAGGTTGGGAAACATTTTCATGAGTCACTCTATTCCGCGCCCGTACAGCGTATTGGTAACTGGATCCACGCGAGTAAGAAATGCATCAAGGTTGCTCCAGTGACATGATAACTGTTGGCGGGAAGTCTATTCGTCCGGTGCACCAGTCGTGTACAAAATCAGTTTCAGTTTTCCCACGAGAGTGGCGAACGCTATGCCCTAATAAGGAAACGCGAACATTATATATCGTTAATGGACGATGCGAGGTGGATGTGTGGATGGATATGTGTGTGTGTGTGTGTGTGTGTGTCTGCGTACGTACAGCGATGCACGGCGACTTTCATCGCCTGGAATGGCAACGTCGCAGCCGCAAGTAAATCGACTGAACGCATCGTACCGTTTCACCGTCGACTAGCCAGTCATTCGTTCACACGCGATTTTCAATTATTATACATGCGATAGAATTTATACGAAACTTCCGCAAACACGTATCGCGACAAAACTTATGTGAAATACTAGTCTATAAGATATTTTTAAAACGCTCTTGGCTATATCGATTCTGTCTATTTAAAGATGCACTACATTTGCTCAAATGTAGGTAGATACCTGCTTAGTGAAAAAGAACCATTCGACCGATATATAAGAAATTAATAATTTTTGGTATTTACTAGTATATAGCTATACCAGAATAAATTAAGATATTCGTTTGAATAGAAAACTTTCCAGTTATGTAGAAGTACATTTTGAAACAAAAAAACAAGCATAAACGTCACAATAGACACACCTAATACACCTAATGTAGTTTTTATTTGAAATAATAGACAAAAAAAATTATAGCTCTTGTTTTTGTATGTGTGTATTATTTCGTATCTGTGTGCGTGTATTCACAGTCTAGTATCGTTATAAGTGTCGGTCTCTAATCAGCGAGGCGGACAATCCATGCGTGCGACACGACGCGTCGTTCGGTGACGCGTCGGCGACATGCGTGGCCCCGAGTCGCTTTAAGGTCGCGGCTGATGTGTGCCAGCACTACAATGCCAGGCAATTAACCTATTAAAAAGTGCGCCACGATCTGGACATCGATGGAGCAACAACCGAGCCTCCGCCGCTGACGTGTTAGCGTACACTACAGGTGGAGCCGGTTGCGCAACCGAACACGTAAAATGGTACGGAAGAAGTAATACGATACATTCAAAAATAAAATCGCTTACAAAAAGTACGACCAATTTATTTTTAGGGCCATTTAACACCTAACGGTGTACGGATCGTGATCGTTGACACCAAAAGTACACACGGACTGTGTAGAACCGAAAGTAATTGTTGTTATCCACAAACCACGACGTCTAACGTAGTTTGTTATTGGTAAGAAGTTCCTGCTGTTGTTGTTGTTGTTTTTCAAAGCGGAGTCTCAAATGCTGATTAATTTACCTACTAAATTGTGTTGTGACGCTTGTCAGAACGTATGTAGCGACTGATGAACTCGAGGTGTGACTTACTATATGCTACTATATAGAGTTGATGAGGAAAAAACCCGCTACCAACCGAGTGCGGAGGCACCGCGGGGGAGCGCGGGGCGCGGCTTTCTCTGCGGTACCTAACACCGGGCGATATAAAGAGCGCGTCGCGATGGAATACTTCGGCATTCGGTGAACAGCCGTCTCGCCCGCTACATTTGCGTGTTCATGAACTCCTCCTCTGCATTGTTTTATTGATATTTGTCTTGTTAGCTATAAGAATTTTTCAATAATGTTATTTGTTATAACAAATGCTTTATAGCATCTATTTGTAAGTAAATAGTGCATTGCATTAGGTGCATATCGTAGTATCATGTCAAGGTCGTTAGTATCATTGTTTGTCTTCTGCCGAAGGTCGTTTGACTGTGTACCTCGACCAACCGGAAAATATGAGGAAATTCATCATCCGTTTTTCAAGGCACCGGTCGAATGGCATCGCTCAGTGGTTTTTTTCTTCAACGGCCTGTTTACCTTTCCGACTATACGGACGGTAGGATTGATTATTACGTGTGATCTAGCCAAGACATTTCGTTATTTTTATTGCGGAAGAAACTGTTTTCAGGAACAATCGCTTTATTTCGTATGAAGGATTTCTTTATTGTATAGCACGTCGTGCGCAGCGACCGTGGCTTTTGTTGGTTACCTAATTTCACAGCAAGCGGCGAGCGGTACACGGAGTTGCGAAGTGAGAGGCCGCCGCAACCGGTTCGGTTCACTCGACCGAGAGATATAGGTAGGTACAAAATATCTACGTCTCAGGCTCGCGTTACTACCTCGGCGCTAAATTGGATTACCTACGCACGCGACACGCGAATTATACTAAAAAGTTCCGTATTATAAGCGCGAAGAACATTTCGAGAAATATTTTATAATAATACATTCAGCGCGACAAACCCGGACGCAAAACGGGCAGGCAGACGTGCGCCCCGGCTCGGCCAGTTAACGTGTTGTATCTTATTGACGTAATGTCATGGAGGTGGCGCGGGTCGCACGATGCAAATTCAACCCTAATACAACGGCCACTGAATACATTACGCTTTGTTTCAACTCGGGCGCGCGTCACAAGTAAACGATAATAAATAGTTCTCTTCAACATGTTTCATAGTGGGAAGTCCACGCAGCCGGGCTGTGATCGACTTCATGTTAATTGCTTACCGGCTTGTTTTTTATTAGTTTACCGATTATCATATCCATTAGTTATTATTTCTCATTTAATGAAATACGTCAAAACTGTTTGTTCCAAATAGAAAATCGTTCTATAGGCATGGAAACAATTTGATATGAAAAATGATGTCAATTTGAAGAAATTTGTTCAAAATAAACATTTCCGAGTACAATATCTACATCTTTATTTTCTAATAATATGCATTAGGGGCACAACCTTGGTATGTGTCAACTACATGCACTAAATATATTAAATACCCGTATGCGAATTGAGAGATGTCAATGCAGCTGTTACTAATAAATTTATCGCAGTCTAGAACATTTTTTACTCACGTTTTTAATTACGTTCATTTAATTTAATTTAAATAAAATAGAATTTTGAAAAAAAAAATATATAATGAAGCACCTTTAATTATTCATTGTTATGGTCAATTATCAAGTAATGCAATTAAACAATACGTACAATACTAATATATCCATAATGATTTGAGAATGCTACAGAAATTGTTTACATAATATGTGCGTATATTTTTATGAGAGCAAATAGCTCAGCCAATATTGTTACTTCGAATCAAATACCTTACCAAGAAAAACGGAGTGAAAACGAAATCTGAGTCACAATTCGAAAATATGTGCCACTAAAATCAGAGCGTAGTGAACAATCGTGAGAAACCGCGGTAGACACTTGGATATAAACAAAACGATCGTAAAACTTAGAAGTATTACCGCGATAAAATCGAAAGACTACTGGAGACCAACTTAGCATTTTCATCTTCCATCTTAGCTCGATATTCTTCGGTTGCGGGGCTCTCGCATTTTCTGCGTAGATATAAAGACATCAAACGGTGAATTTAGCAATGTAAAAGAAATTGTTCTAACACAATTACTAACGGTAGTCGTCACTTTCATCGCAGACACATTTTAAGGCGAAGTGAGTGGCCAGTTATTCGTGAGGTTTCTACGATACTATTTGCATATTCGCTGACTTTCTAATGGACGATACGCCCGTCTTGTCGCAATCGTTGGCAGTGGTGAGGTAACGCCGATTCATTTAATTATATACAAGTGTATGTGAAAAACCGTATTCGAGTCGCGCCCATTGTTGTCATTGTGAGCCGAGGAGTAGTTTCCAATTCTTTGATCGCAGCCCGCTCGCCGAATGAAACTTGTGTTATTTAAACAAATCGAAACTAGAATACCTCGCTTTTACGATTGCTCGTTCGATTACAGTTTTAGTGAACTGCCGAACTGTGGAATGCTACACTGGTAACCGAGTTAATTATAAGCGATGCAATTCCTGCAAGGTAGGTAGCATGTATACGTGTTCGCGCGCATAGAAATGTTTTCTGATGTTATAAAACGTCTACTTTTGAATTTTACCTTGAATCATTTTCATATAGGAAGAGAACGAATAAGTGTTAATTATTTTGCGCATGGCCGCCGATTAGATTACTAATATCAAGCCAATTTCAATGTATGAAACGTTATCACATCAAGCCGCGATAGCGTTGATGAATACGTCAATCTTTAAATTTTAATTCGTAACACTTCTGTGTCATCATATTTTTACAAAAACCGTACGTGAAGTGCTTCGGTTGCGCAATTTGGAAAATATAATACGGAGAGTACGGAATTTGTGTGTCGAAACAGCATATAAAGCTGCATCGTAAGAGGTTTTAGCGTTCGGGTGTGTATCAACAAGGATTCATTGTGGAGCCATTCTCCTTCGCAGCATGCTCGCGACCTTCCGCCAGAGGAGGGGCGCCTCTCACCGGCGACGTGCCTACAGCCACGGCCTTACGTCGCGAGGCTGTATCGAAACTTCTACGTAACGAAGCTCTTTCCAACTTGGCCGGTTACCCAACACTCTATAGGAGTTCCGTAGATACACTTATACACTACAAACTACACCTTTACTTGCTTCAATACAGCGACCGATCACGTGAACACGCCTTGCGTAATATTGTCCGTCTAACCGTTTAACACGGCATTAAACAAACAAAATAAAAAAAATGTTATATTACAATGCACGCAATTAATTCTCTTTTGAAATGTTGTAGAGGACCCAATTATTTCGGCAAGTCGATTAAAAAAGTGACGGTCGCTTCGATTTCACTGAAACATTACCAAACTTATATATGACGTCATTTTCAGACGAAAACGCAAGACAAAAAGTTACGTTACATTTTGAAAGTAAAAGAAGCTAAGATTAATCTCAAAGTCGAAGCGATAACAATGAATGTTGAATTCTAAGAACTGTAAGAGTTGTTTTTTTTTGTTTTTCTTAATTCAACGTAGTGACGATCGCACCAAACGATTTCCAAACATCAATGCAATGAACTAAATGTAGTAAATCGCATATCAATAAATTCAGTTAAGACAAAACGGACGGTACAAACGCCGCCACTAGACAATGTCGCAAGTATTTAGATCAAGGTGCGAAACACGCGTTCGAGAGTCGAGATCGGATCCGTGGAATTTTTGTCGAAGAGCACGCTCTCGCATAAATTCATTATGAAACCAATGCAGAACGTAATGAGTTAGTAAAATCAATGTTCGACTAAAACACTGTCCAGCTCGGCGCGAGCCTCGACACGGTCGGTATCTGAAGTATCGTTGCGATAACAAGTTTCGCAGCTGCACAAAATAAAAACGTATAAACATTGTGTAGATAAATTATCTGCGCGACTATAATACACTTTTGTTTTTTATCTGTTGGTTTACATATTGATAGAAGCTTCGTTATAATTGAACGTCCAATCAACAGTAGATGGGACGTAGTCCACAGCAAGAAATCCGGCCGCATAGACACGGCGCCGACGCGGCGTGACGCCGACCACGCCTCCGTCTATACCGTACTCTATATTACATCTTCATGCCTACGGGACCAATTAACGCATACGAGTATACGTTTACCGTAATTGATAACATTCCTGTTAGATATGGATAACTTAAAGTTAATTAAACAATCAAAGCTGCCACCTAGCTTTATTATAGAGCTACGTAATCAATTAAATTTATTATGACATTGAGTCCAAAATTATAAAGAGGCAGATTTAAAAAAACCTTTCTCCGATGAAATGAAAGCGAGTTACGAAAACTACTTTTGTATTGGAATTTTGCTGAATAGTCTTAAATAATATCTCACGAGTAAGTTATGAAGCAAGTCATATAATAATTCCTCGTGTATTTTACAGCTGCATAACACATCTAGCAAATGCAACGGAGCGACACTTAATATATTATGTATAGGGTATACGGTTCAAATAATGCGCCCAACAACTGCCAATCACAATTGGGAGTATGGGAGCGTGTGTCTGAGTGGCAATGCCCCAATAGATATCAGCGGCAGCGTTCAACACACAATAACGCGGACAAATTGCCTGCGAAATGTGGAGGCTAACAATACACCATCTCGCGATGTAGGTGCGCCGCATTGTCTCCGAGCGGATATTTCCAAACGTATTGTTTATTTCGACCGGGATCTAATAGTCCGCATGCCTGCCTATTAAATGTCATCCACTTTATATCTAGTATTTGTACCAAACATATGTACACTTGAAACTAAAGAAGGAAGGCGACGTGGAATTTTATATGGGCACTTGACTGCACAATAATTTGATCGTATTCAATTAATGCTTCCCGAGGAAAACATTTGTTCTGCAACAGAAGCCATCGTTAATTTTATATCTGCGATTGTCTAGAAATTATGTTTCGAATACGTACACATATACAGAAACCCTTCATCGATCACTTGAAATGACACACTATCGTAATGTTCAATGAAAATTATTGCTTGCGTACACGAAATATGACAACTCGCTGAACACAAATAGTCGTTTAATTCGCGCCATGTTGTGGAAAATTTCACTCTCAGCAAACAATATATCCGACAACTTTTAACGTTAGAACGTAACCGGCAAAATAAGGTCAGACAAATTACTAGTGAATGAATGTTCATTACAATCGGTACATCCTCTATAGGTAGCGAATAAAATACGTTGAAATTAATTGAATGCGTTTCACTTACTCGGTGAATATTAATTTTAATGACAAATACAGAAATGTATAATACACAAACAAGCTATAGCGTATTCAACGTTTTAAATGCCAAGGTGGAGTTTGTTTGGCTTGTGTCGAAACTACATTTAAGATTTATAATGTGTACCACCTATTTTAGACACTATAATTGCCGCCATTAAATTAGGTTGTATTGAAATTTTTGTACCAAGAACGTTTCTTGACGCTTAGTTAATCTAAGAATGCATTTTGAAAAACATTTTAAACAATAATAAATTGGTCACGAAGTCACGATTGGGGAATTTGACCTCGGAAACGCAGGACGAATAATGAGGGACTGTGGATGCGTAATTTGCAAGATTATTAAAATGTAGCCGAGGTTGAAAAAAAATCTGCTTGCACGTTATACCAGCGTACGTACGTAATAATAACATGTATACCGCGGGGGATTCCGGCCCAAGGAATAACCAACTTTCGGGTATTACCTCACGGGTTAGCCTATTGAAAGTTACGTCATTCGAAGCGGTCTTTAGTGAATAACGAATGATTGGTTGCTCGTTTTAAATATTTTAAGAGACTAAAAGTTATAACTTTTAAGTTATTAGGCGATGTAACAAAAATTGACCTTTTATAAAGGCAATAACAGCTGAAGTTTAATTAGAAAATATTTTTTATAATACAAATATGGATTTTCACTGGATTAACCTACTAATTATGTTGAAGTCTTAAATATCTTCCATTTCGACATAACAATAATTTTTGCTCTACCCAGATGACATAATATGAAAAAAATTGAAATATTTTCTTTTAGGTGTATAATATTGATTTCATTTTTAAATAATTTAACATTGCAGGGACCAATGAGCTTTATTTAAAAACTATCTTCCATACAAAGAAAAATTGTGTAAAGCAATTAGATATGCACAATAGGAAATTGACCACGACGGGTGTGGTAGTGTGGTGGTATAGATGCTACGTAACTGTTAGTCTCCAGTCCAGCTAATAAGATTTGTTGTATAACGGGTATTACGAAGCAAGTGGCCAATAGGGCGAAAACAATTGTGAGCGAGACCGGTTCTCTGCTTACTCCGTCTCGTATCTCGGTGAACGTTCGATATATTTCTAAGCACCTAAATACAAATAACATACTATATAAACTGTTGAACAATAGCAAGAATAATAATAAGTGGCTGATCGCGTTCGTAATAAAGATGAAAGAAAGATGCTTTACGTAAAAGAGATTAGTATTGGTGTAAAGATGAGAAAGGAATGTTCAGATGGTTCGGACTTGTGAAAAGAATGGACGATGAAAGAATGACAAAACAGATGTACAATGCGAGTTTTGATGGATGCACTCGGCGAGGGTGACCAAAACTTGACCGTCTCGATCAAATAGGTCAGAAGTTGGCTTATGGAGGAGGTAGGGAGAACCTATACAAGATACCTATAATATATAATATAGAAGATACGTATAATAGTAGAATACCTATAGAAGAAACACGACAAGTTTGTAGGAAGACATATTTGGCATTCGGTGATATATCGGTGATCGGTAATGATATAATAATAAGCTTGGTGGCTTACATTACACTATGATATGATACTAGAAACAAATAAATTATTTAATTGTAGATTTCATCGTTTTATTATATAATAGGTGTGTTATAGATTCTGTGCCAACAGAAAACTTATCGTGACATTATATTGAAAATGTTCAAGTCTAGGCCGTGTTCAATTTTAATTAAAGTATATTGAAGCTATTTGATATTAGAAAAATACTAAATACATACATAGAATAAGGCGATTTCATGTTTTGTTCACATAATAACCTTGAACCCTGGCATATTAACGTACACTCGTGAGCTATTGACACTAAATACATTAGTTAAATATTATTCAAGCTGTGCATGCACGTAAGTGAACCAAGATACATCACGCAGGTATTAAAATACATGAAATAATTATCTACGACTTTATATGTGTAATATTTACTTGGTAACGGGCTTTTTATTTAATCACTTGCATTCGTGTGGCGTCAGTTCAGCCTCATTATTATACATTTCGGAACGAAGGCGGCGTTGGAGCATCTCTATGATAAGCCATTCGAGATTTGGGCGATGGTTATACATCGAATTGGATTACAAGTAGACTCAGGCGGTCGGCTACAGTTGAGAATAGATCCGAGAGCGAGCGGTTACTTTTACCTGAGTTACATAACTGCCAGGTGTAATTTATTATCGACTTCGTTGCAAGCTTTCGTAATGAAACTTAGCTAGGGCTGCTGTGTACTCTTTGTTTGGCTTAAGCTGATAAGCTTTTAAATAATCACAGTCAACGCTCAATAAATTCCATAAAGGCATAAGAACGATTGTCCGCACATTTATGTGATAATATAAAAAATGAGAAAAAGCAAGCTCTGTTCGTTCCTATAGCGTAACTCCGTAACATACGTACAATGAAAACCGTTTATAAGGCACATTTTCGACTTAACAATCATGTTTGTAATTGCCAATTAAGTAACAGTCGAAACTAGAAAAGGCGCAAGTGAAAGTTGGGAGCGTAACAAAAGCGAATATTATTTACTACATTTTTTTTTTACTCGAATCAATGTCTAAAAGGGCGGTCGTTAAATAATTTGCCAAATTGATTCGGCAGTGCGTCAAGTTGTGTAATTCTGGTTCTGCTTTTTTTTTATCGATTTAAAAACAAAATTATTCGTAAATTGTTACGTCTGATACCGTATGTTCGTTGTAGTGCCGGCTAGTGATATTGCTACACACAAATGTTTGATTTATAATACATAGAATATACATGCACATATGCTTTCAATTGATTTGTGTAGTGAAAATGTTGGGTGTTCACTGTTGACGTTATTGTGATCGTATGATCTGGTGATTTCTATGCCAGCGGCAAACGAGCATTCGTTCGGTTACTTTAGGTCTACGTCCAATGGTTGACAGGTAGAGAATGCCATGTGGCATTTAGATGGCCCTCTGTAATCCCTTTACGTTACCGAAAATAAATAAATCAATAAACGACCATCGGAAGTATATTCGTTCTTGGATGTAACATTCGTGTATTGAGTAACAAACGCTTGGCTGTTTAGAATATCTCTCAAGGACCAACAAATGAAAACGAGTTAGAATTCTTCAGTACATTTTCAATATCACCCGATTCGTGTGTATGTTTAATTATGTACATATTTATTAGGATCAACCATGGCATATTAATATTACAAAACGAAATGCAACCACTTTGCTTTTTCAGTGAAGCGAGATTCTTCAAATCAAAATGATAACATGTTCCATTATGTCTTGGATATATGCCGAAATTTGCATTATCGGGTCGCTATCTGTGATCTTATCGTAACATCCATCTATATTACCTATACATGTGCAGTTGAAACAGATTATTACGTTTACATGACACTTCACGCAGTATCGAAAAGAATATTTATGTCCCTATGCGGTTGTGAAATGAGAGAAAAAATATCACAGGACTCAATGAGCTTGCGTTACTTCAATATTTACTCATATTACACTAGGAAACTAAGTCTCAGAGGAACTCAACTGTAGTGAATAATATGATGATAGCAATATACATACGTTAAACACTCAATTTATTACATTTCAATAAACAAGACCGATGTATTTTAGTTTATCAATAACAATAACGCAGTAACCGCAGGCGCAACGTAACCTAATGGGCTACAGAATAAAGTACACATTTGATGAACGTTAAATTGATATATTAATTATGTTGCAATATTATAAAACGCACAATTTAACAGATTCAAAAACAATTATTTTCATTGTTTCTCTCGTACTGTAGGAACATAAGTGTACAAATCAATTTTAAAACTAACATTACATATGAGCATCGCTAGTGTAAACGTTGTTATTGTGGCAGCGAATTGATAGCACAATTAAAACAACCATTACACGTAACTATTGCAATATTGGTAAACATTTAAAATATTCATTATCGTACGAAACAAACATGGCAGGTTGATAACGTTCATTGTATGGAAAGAAGATGACTGAAACATTGTCTGCGGGTCAAACGGTGAACCTAGTTCTCGGCAAAGTCACATTGCATTCGAGATTGCGCGCACGCAACGTACACCGAAACAAAAAGTGATTTATCAGGTATAAAAATATATGTTATTATAATAATATTGTCGTGTCAACCCACTTGACCGAACGCCGCTGATGACATTTACACGTTATCATTATAATTGCTTATAAGCCCCATATCAAAGTATGGATCGCGTCCATATTAAACATACTGTGAAATTGAGGAGTTTTGAGATATAAATATGAAAGTTACTAGGCTATGCTTTATTCAGTGGGTAAACATAAAGGTCAATTCCACTAACATGGGGGGACATTAAGTAATGTAATGTTATAAAGGCACAAAATGTACATTGGAGTTAAAGCATATTGTTGATTGAATAATCAAAACCATTTCTATTATATTCTGTTTCTATTGAATTAATAATTATTACTTTCACACAAATATCACATTAAAATTCGAAGAAGAGCCAATGCGACATTCGTATTTGTTCATTATATGTATAATATAAAACGTTGCAACAAAATAAAACACGCGCTTGTTTATGTGGTTTCAATGATACGGTAATAATAAAACTTACAAGACATTATTTACGTCGCCCGTATGTTACCGTATAAAATGGGACTGTGCGCACAAAGGATTTTGCGACTTTGAGAATTTCGGGGACACGAAGAAGTATAACGGCACGATTATAGTACTATAAATAAGCATGCTTACACTTCCTCGTCGGGTATCGAAAGCGGTATTAGCTGTGAATGATGGACATACCGCCGCCTCGCACACACGACAACTTTCCCTTCTTTAATGGAAAAACAGCATTAAGCCGACCGCTATACGGTCAAACTCGTAAGGCACACGGCTACGGTTATACTGCAAGACATCGGACATATTGATTTTATTTCACTCTAAAAAAAAACCGCCGCGTAAACGCGAGACGGTTGTAAGTTTTCTTACGTAAAAATGTATAAAACCGCCAGACGAACGATTCGAACGTTCAAATGATGAATTATTATTATTGTTTAACTTTTAACGAACTAGTCTATTATTGAATTTATTAGGCATGCCTGTTGTAATAAACTATTCAATCACGACTTCGAGCGTATTAGCTGACTACTTGAAAAGCGGTTACCACACAACAATCATGATCACGAAGTAGGGACCCAGGTAATGATCGGTCCGATAGCGGTCAGGCCACTACGTTCTGTCATGTTACATATACATACATTCACATAGACGTTACTAAACGTAAATAGGGATAAGGCGAAATAACGATTGACCATTATGTTGTGACCGTCGTTACGGTGTCCTTAAAGGTCGAACGGTGTCGGCTCTAAGGTCGTGTGTCTAAGCTGTATCTAATTTTAATACCAGTTTGTAACGAAATATTATTGTGGCCGATTCAAATACGCGTGTAATTAAATCAGATTTATATATAAAAAAAAATAAGATAAGATATGGGCAGTGACATTGAATATTTAGAAGATAGATTCCATAAAAACTGCCATATAATACTGAATACACAATAATTGTTTACTTCGATCGATTTGTAATTGCCGTAAAAAAGTTAGAGTTAACTCGTCAAATGTAACAAACAGACTCGGGTCGGCCTCATAACGATTGCGAACTTAAACGTTCCACAAAATGTGAGCCACGTGACATGTCCAAGTATAATCTGGTATCGTCAGTCCACTTGTATTCACTAGCAAAATGCTCGGCTACTGTGCGCGAAGCGAAGTGAAAGTGTATAGTGCGCACGTACGGACCGTAGTCCCAATAAGACGACACAACCGTCCGCATACCTAGGCAATTACCACGAGGAAATCAGAACGGTTCCGCTCAGCTCCAGGCACCCTCCGTCGATAGTAAACACAATTTGCGGTTATACATCTCAACAGAGTCAATAGGTTAGCGGATAATTTTACACTCGGCCCTGCTATAACGCCGCTGATGTTCGACAAGGAAGGCACCACGGAATTGCATAACGTTTCAATTTTTGACAGATATGCACGTCTCATTAGATATACAAATGGTGGGTAACAAGGGAAATTAAGAATGCACATTTTCTGATATTTACTAAGGTTCTTTATGAATGTTATAGAAAATCAAGTATAATCAAGCACCCAATCAGTCAACCAGGTCTAGATTAGGTGTTGGGAATGTTACGAGTACTAAATGCGGAGTACATGAAGGATGTAAGATGTAGGTTGGATATAAATGATTGCAGACGTGCAAAAAATTTAATTTACAAATATAAATCTCTAGAGGAGCCATGAGCTTGTAACTTGGTATTTGTATCTCTTTAAATTCTGCAACAAATGGCAAGTTATTACAAGCCTTGTATAATGGATATAAAGGAAGTAAAAAGGTGGTCAAAATTACAAAGCCAGTATTTATGGTTTGATGTCATTATAAGTATATAAGGGACGACCTTTCTTTTTCATTGTTTGCGGCGGGAAATCTTCTAAAAGATAAACATTCTAAGGCTTCGGGGAGGAGTTCTGAGCATATGGAATTTCTTGCCATTGAAATCCCCTGACGGCCATCCAGCGCGCATTTACCGATAACCTAAGACCTCATCTCGATAAAACTGTACATTATGCCATATTTCACTGAGGCCATTCTTGAAGTATTTCACGTACTTTAAAAACTACAAAAGGTATTGCGGCTTTACTCGGTATTAAATTTCTACCTAATCCCATAAGTCACAAACTCTAATTATCGGCCGTAACAATTCGGAAACTTTCGATAATGCAAATAGTGTAAAATTTTACGACATGCCATGTGAAAAAAATTAAATGTTGGTTTAAATGATACGAGGGTGGCCCCGCGCTCGCGGCTCGAATAACGACACGTAACACTAAATGACGTAACGAAAGAAAGGTAATACGAAGATGATACCGGCGTATACGTAGTTTTTTTAAAAATCAAACTTAAAGTATAAGAAGATGAGACGAGAGTTCTGATGTAAGATATTTTTTGCCATTACTAAGATTCGCTGAATAAGAAAGTTTAATTTACGCTCATAAAACATGCGGTGTATATAAGACGCTAGATTTAAGAAATTCTCTGTAATCTTTGGTAATCTAAAAATATCGATTATATTGGACTGTTACATATGATGTAGATTTTTCACTAAATGTAATTTTTTCTCTGGGAACTTTTAGTTACATCGACATTGAGCTTCAAATATTTGAGACTGGAAAGCTGATGGTTGTCTATTCGCTTGTCAGTGAGGCAGTGTAGGCAAGTTGACTTACAATAATGATAAAATCAGTATAGAATATGCTCGAATGTAGGAAAATAATTATTAAGTTTATTTGCCTTTATTAATTGTTTAAACAATACGATGACTAATCTTATTTTTTATGAAGAGCTGTTCTTGCTCATATTGCAACATCATCGCAATGAACTTACGTCAGCCATTTTATATTTCAGCTTTATTAGTTAAGTCGATCGGTCAGTGGCTCGACGGTTCGTTATGACTCGATTCGACCCTACACGGCCAACTAATAATAATAACGGTCACAGCATTAGCTATAACCTTCCCGGACCAGTTTCATGAGGTGTCTCGATAAAAATAATCTTGAAAAAGTAACGCCTGATACTAATAAAACTATTCCAATATAGATATTATATAACATTATAGTTTAACCGTAACAGCGAACAATGTCGATTTATTGAAACAGGACACCAGTTGTAAACTATAAGGAAAATTAGTAGCAAACACGTATTGCGGTCATGAAGTAACGACGGTCGGGAACGAAGCAAAAATTAAATATACAGATGTACATCGACGAAGGGTAATATAAATTTATTACAGAACATTAGTTTTTAATCACTACAAACAATTATCTATGGATACTTATTATTAACTAGCTTTTTACCCCGGCTTCGCCCGCGTGTTCAAAATAGTAATGATAATAATATGAAAATAAAAAAAGCGTAACAAAATAATTTATTTATTGAAGGAA
>DWDX01000680.1:0-23816 GCA_018245675.1 Agara michaeli | reverse complement strand
AAAACATTTCGTTCCCGGGTACGATAATGTGGATAATGAGCGCCATTAAAATAATTATAATTATTTCAACCGGACTGAGGTGGATAAAACTCTTAATGAGTTCAGGGCTGCGGATGTGAGGAGAATAGTGGGCGGGGAACGCGCGTAATGAGTATATCCTTTGTTTCGCGTAACTTCATCTGCAACTTCGCTCACTCTCCTGCTTCATTGTGTAATTACTTTCATGGTTCATCATAAAAAGTTGTCTACTTTTGGACGTAAGCAGTGCAAATAGTCGTATTCTCTATCTCCTTTAACAGGTTGTTGGGACTCATTGACCTGTCGACGACTAAACGGAAATTGAACGCTTCATGTAACTTTGAACCTTGTCGTATTGATTATGTTAGATACTTATTTAACATCCAATGAAGATAATTAGCATGCGATATTCCTTGTTGAAATATCTCTGATAATAATGACATGTAAGTCATTAATTAAAAAAGAATAAATTAGCAGAAGCAGGTCTTCAGATCTGGTCTCGTCTGGTTTGTTATGTATCAGTGTATTGCGGTTTGAAGTAACAGAATCCGACCAAGATTAAACTCATCTAGAATACTTCTGTTTGCTCCTCTATACTCGTCGATGCTAGTATTTGGCAGTGCTATTTTAAGTGTTCTATCTCGGTGCAATTCTACTCGCTCCAATTTCATATAAATTTAAATAATAAATCATCTGCATTGCTGCAGCGCGCGCCACTCATTTGTCCCAGAAATAAATGATATTAATGTAACTAAGATATAAATATCGCATATGTTGGACATGTAGGTGCTAGTAATTATCATTATTTTCCCAATTAATTAAAAAGTGACATACTAATAACAATAGTTGAAATAATTTTAAGCGACTACAAAATAGAACATGAAATATGTATTTTTAATTCCATTCATAATTTATAATATTTTTTTCTGTGATATCAGTTTTTACCGTGAATATTGAATTTGGATATTTTGTTTATTTCATATACATGATTTAAAAATGCAATAGTCAATAGAGCCAACAGCTAATTAACAAACTACATACTTCAGCCTTTTACTAATATACAACAACCGTAAAACCTCTTTTTTATATCAAGAAGTCTGCTGTCGCGAGTACAGAATACGAACTGTGTAGAAATTCTCTGGCCTCAAAACGCACTGTTTGGCAATTTCCTCAGTTGTGGGTCCGAGCTGAAGATTGTACATTTCATAGTATTGTCCTCCGATGAGTCACTCGCTTACTGCAAATCCGCATATCGATATCCATTTAACTCTTCTGCGCAAAAGCAGAGGCTAGATATGATTTGACTTACGACAAAACATTCGTCAATTCTGGATGCGAGATTACGCACAGTAAGTGACAAGCTGTTTGCTCTAAATGTTTTTTCTCTGAAGTCGTTCACCCCATCACAGACAGTGCTCCGTCTACAAACTCTACAGAGGCAACCGCACTTGTTCTAACTAACACGTTTCAGCCCACTAGGTGTTTTTGAGTTTAATTTTCAATATGTAAATTTCTATTACTCCCGTCTTCCTTATACTTCGTTTGAGAATAAACAATTCATCAGACGCCTCTGTTAAGGATAGAATTTCGGGGAATCCTTTGGGAGAGATTATGTTGTATATGGAAAGAAAAATAGCCTTATAATTTTGTCTTCGTGGTTTTGTTTGTACGTTTAAGGTTACAGTTACAAGCATACGAAACGGGTTATTTTTATCGATAAGTTTTAAGCATAGACGACGCTTTGTTTTGCTTTGCTGATAATGTTTGTAGCGTAATGATTGTTTAAAAGCTGACTAGTATTTCGAAATATGACAAGGTTTTTTAAAACCTCCATAGCTGGGTTTCTGCAAGTCTTTGGTGGTATTCCAACGTGCCGTTGTAATGGAGATTTTAAGGTTATCGGTTACTAGGTGATAACAATGATGCATAGTTTTCAAGATATGTCCCGGCACTTAGAGACAAATCAAATAAAAAAACATAAGTTTGATTGACTTTGGCCAAGTTGAAATGCCAGCCAACTGAATAATCTTCTCGATATTTGAATCAAAATATGAACAGATTTGCTTCATACCTTTGAACGTAGGTATAGAGAATGTCTTGACTGTAACCAAGAGTATCTTCTCCTCTCGTTATGCTCCGATAAATCCGAGAAGAGCGAAGTTCGAAGAGCCGCCTCGCTACGTAACAGGAAGACAAGGTCAAGACATCCTTAGTCTCTGACTACCCTGATGAGCAATAGTCGTGATTGAATTATTATAAAAAGTTTTCAATCACTCTTTAGCCCATTGAAATGGTATCGCGACTGCTATCTATGGATAGCTACTAGGGACTGTACGTATTCTTTGACGCACGGAAATGTAATTTTCCATTAATAAAATAGCTACTAAAGGATTCCTTATCCATTGACTGACTGCGGTTAGTATTAGCGGTTAACTTACAGCATTGTTTCTAATCATAACGAGTTTTTCTTCCTATGTGTGTTGAGATGTTAGCCTAATAGCAACGAATAATCGAATAATCGTTTCGCTACCCGGAAGTACGCTGTACGTGCTTGCACCAAATACTCGTTGATAAGTCATTCGCAAGATAAATGGTGTTCATTTTAATATACATACATGTTGAATTTTTTCAGCATCCCGGGTAATATATCGGTGTGCAAAAAACCGGGCGAGCGCCCATAAAATATTATTGATAGGTGTAATTTTTCTTAATACTCCTGTCGGAGTGCTCTTTTTATTTAGAAAATAATTTTTAAACCGGTATTAATATTTCATTGACACCCTTAAATAAATTTGGTGATGCCTTGTTTTATAAAGTTCAGACTCAAAAATACATATTTAACTTGTATAACGTCGCATCGGTGACAGCCCTGTCAAAACGGTGGATCGGGAAGTTCGGCGATCATTCAATATTATTAGTCTTAATGATATTCCGGCCATGTCGTTAGTTATAACGACGCATCGTTACTATTCAACGTTATTGCTTTAATCCTAGATAAACGCATCGGTTTGAGCGCTCTTTAATGGACATTTTTGTTTTGATTACTTCAGTCTTAGGGGAAGTATGAATCGTTACTAATCGAAGCGAAGAACTAATTTCTCAAACTGACGCTTCATCGGATGATTTTAGGCAGATTTTTTGCTGCAGTTGCGTTTGGAAACAAATATTTGTTTTAGGTTTTAATAGCAATTTTACATCTGGTGGTCTTTTTGTCTGTAACGGTAACGTTAGCCATAATAAGGTTCTTATAATTTTGGGTCACACCGAAGAAAAACGCCATCCAATATGTTACTCGTCTTCCACACGATTCGCTCTTAAATTAATTATGGTAATAAAACGTATACAAGAACATCCCTTAAAATAAATGCGACAGGGTGATCCCAAGAGCGCTATATTGTTAGTCAGTTGTACATTTGGCGGTCGACCTCATCAATTATAATTATAATTTTCAAAAACACACTCCCGGGCCGGATAATTGTACCCTTGTTTATTTAAAGTACATTTTTGTTACAGGGACGTGCTGACGAAAAGGGATGTAGGCATGCACTAGCTTGATTCGGTCATTTGCGATGAATATAATATCGTTCTTAGTCCAGGCGCCACTCACTTGAATGGGAGTTTCTGTTTAAACTAGAATTCAATTCCTTTTATTCATTGTAATGTAACTACATTTAATGGACGTCATACGTCGTATAGTTATCGACTCCTATATTGGCTTCAAGTCTTCACTTAGAATAAGAAGATTTTAGAGACGAGGGGACAAGTGGACTGGCGGAGTCATAAGCTATGGAACGTCACATGTTAACATCTATAGTTTTGGAGACTTTAATGTTAAACAAAAACCTTGAAAATTTCAGTAGTTAGATTTAATTGAACCATATCTAGGTGTAAACATGCAGAATACAGGAGGTCACTCGAGAGGGGTGCACAGATGTGACCACGATTCTACTTTGGAGAGCAATAGTTTTTTCCCTGTATTTTATTGCGATAACGTCTTTAACTTCTGCGTTCTGTATTACATGAGCCAGGGAGCAAACGGAGGAATCGCTCTAGTTTATATCATTAATTAATACGATTGTGTAGCGGCTCACACGTCGCTGAAGTACACACGACGTCAGTCGGCTAGCTACCAAATAAAGGAGTGTCCTCAAAGTTTGCCGACACAATGTCTCCAACAAGTGGCTGCTGCTTTTTGTTAAAAATATCAACACGTCAATAACAAATTGAAGCAGTACAGATGAAGGTAGCTTCGAAAGGTACTTAAGAAACGCCAGGTAAAGAATAGAAGAGATGAAATAAGTTTATCAGGATAATAGCCGGTGGAAAGCCTTAGCCTCTGCTAACTCTATAGATAAACAAGCGCGTCGGTATGTATTTATATCATGTAGGTATTGTAAATTCATCAATTGTGTTGACCTGAGCGGTGACTGCTGTCACTTACAAGTTTAAAAATACGTTTAGCTGGACTGGAAAAATATTTTAAAAATGGATACGATAATAAATTGAGTTCAACAAGTTTGAGAACCTCTAGGTCGAGAGTATCTTGTTTCCTTAATTCCGGCGCTCGATTGCTTAGTTTGACGCAATTTATATACGGGTGTTACGTCGCCCCCGCTGGAGCCCTGCTTGAGCGCTTTGAGCAATTACAATGTTTGAGTAGAACGGTGCACGAATCCGAATAAATGACGGTCGATAGAGAGACATTAATATTTGCTGATTCTGAATGGTCTTATTGCTATTTAATTCACACTAACAGTCCTATTTGAAGTTGGTTGCATATGCCCGGGTGCGCCGGCTGCGGTTTGCTAATATCTTCATATATACCCGATAAAAAGGGCAATGTCATCGCTAGTAGTTTGACATCATCTTTATTTTTATGTTTGTAATAAATTGAAATTTAAAGAAAGCCAGCAAAACAAGAGTATCACTATTCCAAAATAATGACTCGGGTAACGCATTTACTTTAAAGAACCCGGTAATTTTTCTTACAGAGACGATTCTACCGGTACCAAACTAGTTTGTATGGATAATGAAATAATTTATTAAACACTTAAATACTGCAATTACATGGAGCTATGAAAGCTCTCAAAGTAACAACAAATTGTCAGTCAGCCACGTAAGCTGAGGCAGACGGCGGTGGAGCAAACGTTTGATCAAATGTTTGTGATTGTGAATTAAGTACAATCGTCTGGAGCAGTCTGATATTCTGAAGCACCGTAATCGTCGGGATGTGCTTCGAGGCTTAGGGCCAGACATACTGGTACCACTGTCGTCGATAACGCGATTTGAGTTCACACAGTTACAGCTGCGACCACGTTGGCGGTGGACAACATCTCGCTATTCGTGACCCTGGTCTTATAACCATTTAGAATTAATTTTAGAACGTTTCAAGCCAATAGGTTCTTTTATTATCTCTGTTGTGTTCTCCGGGGATTTTCAATAGAAATATAAGAATAAATATAAAGTGGAGGCTGCTAATACATTTATTTCTGTTACGACTTTCCAAACTCTTCAATGTGAAAGCGCATTATTATGTTAAGCTAAAAATTACAGTGTGGATAAATATAATTAATAAGTATCACAGACAGTCGCGTTATAAAGATATCCATTGTGCATGAGCCTCAACACAAACACGATTATGCCTTTGTGTTACGTGTTGCCGTCCCCTTATTACGTCTGGTCCGAACTTGGATATTCATTTCGTATTTATTCAGAGCTTGTAGTTTGTTTGGATGGGGCGTCTACAAATGGGCTGGATAGTTTCTACCTGCGTTACTTCTATCACTTCAGCCACTTGAAGGGTTAAGTAAACACGTGCCGCCGGGGATTACATTTCTTTTGTGGAGAAGAACATTCACATATAACGGAGTGATTCCTAACCGTTGTTGGAGGGATGTTTCAAAGTTACGTTTCGTTTCCTTAATGGATGCTTTATATGTTAGTAGAAGAGAGTTAAGCGGATAATCCTGAAATACTAGTCATGCGCTGCGATGGCAGCTATTAAGTGGTATCCGCGGTGAAGACTCAGTGTATCTTCTTGAGGTGCTACGTTTATGTCTAGAGATTCGTTCTTAACAGTAATATATACGTATATGGGTTACAATCAATATATGATTTTCCTTTTCAAACGGAAATATGAAAAGAATATCTGATGTTCGCTAATAAACAGTTCCTGGGGTTATAAAAAGGGCATTATATTAATGAACAATGTATTGTCTAACAACCGCAAAAACAGCTGCTCTTCAAAGCCGCCTTTGCACAGAAGATCGTCTATACTTATTAAAGTGGAAAAATTGTGCGTGGTTGAGGGTGATCGATCATTTATTATCAGTTGACATATCTGTCTGCGCGTCACGTTAAGGAAATTGCGAATACAGCACAAGATATCTTTCGATGTTTTACTAGTATTGATAACAGAGTATTGTATAGTAAAAAAAAGGTCTGGTATTTTTAACGTCAGTAATTTAATTGAAAATTGCAGCGTGACAGAAACTATTTTGAGAATAAATGACATTCGCTATTTCGTTGCCGAGCTCAGTGCAGACATCTGCAATATTGGTTTGACAAATAGCTTGCGCCGGAATAAGAATGGGGTGGGTGAGGATTATTTGAACAACGATCTTCTTGCCTGGTATATCAATGCTAAAGATTCCAAGATTCCAAACGGAAGAATTTCCATTTTGAAATATACCAATTATTCTCACCATTACTCGGGATTTTTTGATAAAGAAGGCCACTAAGCTTTAAGTCCGTTCTTTCCATAGTAATTTTAGGTATGACCATGAACAATTTAATATGAGAAAATTGTATCAATTATCATTATAATTGAAGCAAGAGGACATCACGTCACATGAGGTATTTTTTTTCATCATTATGAGAACAAGCGACCTTGATATTTTTGTTTATAAATATTGCGGATAGACATAATTAGATCAACGAGGGGCTGCTTGACCGCGCTATGCACACGCACACATACAAGTGACGATACATTTCACGTTTCCTTTATTGAAAATGTTTTGTTTGGTGAAGGTGCTATTTGCATGTTCGTTTCTTTGTTTATTGTGTACAGTTCGTAACAGCCAGCTTTTCGAAGTTGTGACACAATGATTAGTTTCGTTGTTTGGCAACAAAGACATCGGCAATTTCGGCTTGACAAACAGCGTTCGAAGCGCGTGCGGGGGGAGCGGGGGAAGCGATTGTTTGAACATCGATTCCTCGCACCGAGGGCTTACGAGTGACATATCGTTAGGTGCTGACTCGTTGCAGATTAATCCTCTGTTGTTGACTGTACTCGCAAGTTCGTTTGAATTGACGAATCATTTGACAGTTTCCTTACCGGTCCAATAGCGGTGTCGTAGTGTTCAAATCGTGAACCTAATTATGACATCTAGAAATATTTACAGAAAATGGATGTAATGCACATGATATAGCACTTTGCTACGCTGACGCGATACACACTAAGCGACGAGAAAGTTCCCTTTCAACCATTCAGTGATTATTGCGTGATGTGGCAGAGAAGAATTGCATAACTGCGCAATCTTTTATTCATGTGGACTGTAAATCGTTTTCTAGATGTTGACTTTTGTTTGTAGGCTGTAAAATAAAAATTTGCAATGACATTCATGAATTCGTTCTTACTCAGTGAGGCAATAGACATGCAGAGACTCTAAAATATCGATTTCGTCGTTGTACCGTATATATATAATTTTAAATCAATGTTTAATTTTTTTTAGTAACAATTTTGTTATATGTGTAGAAGAACATAAGCAACCGTTGAGGTATTCAACTTCGCACAAAACCGAGTAAAACAAACGCAAATAAAAGCGATACAATTAATGATAGTTTTGTTCGGGGACAAACGCCGTTTGAAACAATACAGCTTTATTCTGGCGCCGCGTGTCGGAGCGACGGGGAATTATTTACCTGTACTCCTATTGATTGTGAAGTCAGTTTTCCTCAATTGTTACATCGTGGAGTTTCCAATGACTGAAATAGTACGCGACAATGATCTGTTGTTTGAATTTTTCCAAAGAACTAGCTAAAGGAAGACTGAATCGTATACACTGGCATTCAGAGTTGAGGATTGACTGAGTTAGGCGTTTACGTCCTTTTGGTAATGAACGACGATAACTTTGCGTAGATATATCAAAAGCGCCGTTCATTCGCACTTGTCGGTCAGGTGCTAATCGTATGATAAGCTATGCTGGGGGCCAATTAGTAACCGTTACACTGCCAGTATGACTGGCTGGCGGTTTCCATAATAGCGGGACCGATAAATCTGATTACATTTAGATACGGTGCATAGATACATATGTTTCAAGTTTACAATTTTGTTTTCATATAAAGCAATTTGTAGGACTGCAGAGCCATTACGAGCGTCTTTATATCTAGAAGCTACAATGATTGATTACTTTTACTTAATTATTAAAAGTGATCGTGTGCTGTTACTGCAAGAAATAATAAAAAAATCTGCATCACTTCGTCATACTACTAACTATACTATGATCAAACCGTAGATAAGCGTGAGAGCACCGTAAATGGAATATATTTTCGACCTCTCTTTTTATAATTTCCTCCTAATAGCATTCCCGTTTAATTCCTCGGCTGCGAAACGCAACACCTGGCTGCTACGAAGATGAAAAATGTAATTTGCGCGTCCGACATCATTTCTTATTTCTTTCTCCTCCGATTTAAAGCTCGGTTGGGAATAAAAAGATTTTACGAGGAGTTTTTTAAACGGCGACGTCAGAGACGCACTACTAATGAAGCCGGCAAACTGAACTACGGCATCGCGCTCGCATGTCAATAAACAAGAAGACAACAGGGAACCTGTAGATCCGAAATGCGAAGGACCATCGGTTGTGGCGATTTTTGGGAGTAGCCAATGTCTAGTAGTGGCTCTTAATATTTGTGGTGCTTTTAACGAATTAGCAAGGCGAATTCTTCTATGAATGGTGAATTATGTTTACAAAATAAGTGTTTTTAAAATTCGATTGTCAAAATTATCCCTTAAAACCGGTACATGTTGGTTAACGTTCGCTTTATAAAGTACACCTGGTTGAGCTGCGGGACACTAATTGGAGTGGCCTGTCTTATATTTTTAATATAATTGTATATACATATAAAGAAAGAGAGAAAAAATATTTATGTCGTCAAAGCTTAACGCAATAAATACATTACACGTATATAGAAACAAAAGTAAAGTTAGTGTAAAAAAATAATGATTGAAACTAATAGGTATACATGGTCCTACTTGGCGAAAAATATTGTATAGATATAGTAATATAGATAGGTAGATAGATAGATAGTTATTGCGTGAAAAAAACTACGAATATAGTTCAAAGATTAGAATTTCTGATCCCGACAATCCGCATTTCTCACAAAGTGTCACATCTCTGACCGCTCGCCCACAATACTTTGAATCTAAACGCGAGCACGTCATGTCATTTGGATTATGCAAAGCAATGCAATTTACATGTATATGCTCTTGATGGAAGCAGGAGGCCGAGCGTGCAATTAGCGAACCTGCGCTCGTGGAAACCGAATGTGGTTTGGGATTCGTAAAACTGGCGCAGGTTTCTCGTTCCATCACAGTCACTTTTATTTCAAAATGATCCAAAAATCAAAACTGAACTTATACGAAATCATCAAGACTTAAATGCGAATTACTTTGAATGAATCGATATTATTAGACAGTCGGGATTTTGTGTGTGAATGTGTTTCATAGACACTGTAGTTACCAGGTTCTGTAGAACAACGAGGTCGCTTTGTATCTTCCGTGAAATATTCATTATCTGTGTCCATACGAAATATATTTGGCGAGCCCTGCTTCAGTTTTCAAGCAACTGTCGCGCCTGGGACTAGGTTTAACGATTGTTAATGAAAATGTTATTACACCATGCTGTCCGTCATCTAATAATTAGACATTCCTAATGTCTCGGGCACAATTTTGCACTGTAGATTGTGAATTCGGAGCCAGCTGTAAGATCACTGTTCTCGGGTGAATAAATGTACGTTGAAAAGAAAATAATGATATATTAATGCTTATTTTTTACGCAGCTATTATAATTTCAAATTGAGAGCCATAAAATAGATTTAAAAGGTAATTTTCGGAATTTCGGTGGAAATTAAGTGAAAAATGGAAAGGTGAGTGTTCGTGTTATTACATTTAAGTTCCTCAGGTAATCTTGGAGTATTGGACAGGGTTTGTATTTCTGTATCTTCTTCAGTTAACCTTTTGTGATTAGATTTCTAATAGATGGTATATTCTAAAAATGTCTGTGGCTAATATCAATTATGTTGGAGTCCTGATATTGACTTGTCACTGTAGCATGTAAAGTCATACAAAAATCAAAAATTGCCTGATGACAGCCTACCTGGACACCTCTGAGATGGACGAATCCTTCAGCTCCCCGGAAACGTGCGTATAGCGGTAAGGTTTTCCTCATCGTAGCTATCACATAAGAAATGTGATCTCTGAACGTTCATTATCGTTAATTGTGAGTTGAAATATTTGCAAATATTTCACGTAAACCGCTTGCTGTCTTCGTTATGGAAGTTGTGAAAAACTTTTACTCTCGTGGCAGCGCCAAAAGGAACATTAAGGTGGAAACGGCAAAAGAGAAGTCCTGGTAAATACGAAAAATATCTGAAAATGCAGTTTCGTTTCGCCGTGCGCTTTATTATTCAAAATGACTGAAAAGCTCTAAACATGAATGCGTATACCAGAACATGAATAGGAAAATATTCTACCATTTTCAAAAATAAACGGGATCTTTATGAATTTTATTTTCAATTACTTCATGAGCAACATTGCGTATTATCCCTTTTGAAATCATCACAAACGTATCAACAATACGAGTAACTTAGAACAATGTAAACATCCCGCGTTTAACCTTTAGGCATGCTCGCAAAACTCTGTACATAAGACCTTTCAAGAATATCGCAAAAACGTTTTCGTAGGTACAAAGTCTATTATTGATATCTATTGACCATAAGCAACTGTGACAGTTTCAAAAATATACGTCTAGTCGTCTAATATAAGTTTCGGATTATAATCAAAAGAGTATAATAATGCTGTTATAGAACATATTACATGTTTTATATGTTCAACAATACAGGCCATGTACCATGTATCAAATAAAGAAAAAACGGACGACCAAGTCATTAACATTGTATGTATTCGCATTCGACTACGGCGATTGTTTCGGAAAGTCCTTCTGGATTAAGAGCCACCGCGTGCAGCTCTGTGGGGTTTTAATTGACTCGCATACTCAACGCTGGCAATCTATGTACGTTTATTATTATCAAACAAATTGCGAACAAAGACTCGTCTACAGGCCAACGTGTCCAGAAAATTCGTAGTATACCCAGCGTGTCATCGCTCGGGTTGACTTTTAAATTATGAGTGGTGAATCCATCCGAGAAACAAACTCGGAATCAACCAGCGTAGAGCCAGCCGGACGGGAGCCTCACTGTTGTACAAGGGTCGTTGTCCTAATAAGTTAAACACTACCAGTGTGAGGGAAAATTTATGAGCGGCGCTTGTGTTCTCTATATAATTAGATTGCTATGTTAACGAGTTCGACATTACGGGACTATAATCATAAATCATCTAGTCTTTAAAATCTGCTTGTAAAGTCTGCATCCAAGAAAATACACCTAATTCAATTGTTAAAAAGGAAACTGAGTTTATGAAAAGATCGCTTAGTCAAATTGCTTACGTCTTTAAGTGTGCGGTGTTGTAAAGAATGCTTATTAAAGTTGACGTTAAACTGTGGAACTGAGCAGCCCGAGCGGCGGCGGCGGCGGAAGAAGCGGCTGAACATCCGGTTAGGGATTACTTCGGGAAGTTTACGTAGAAATTAGCGGCCATTGCGAACGCGCACCGGAAGGCGAGCGCGGAATTACAGCCGTATACCACCTTTGTACAGGTCGAATTATATCTGTGATATATGCAGAGTTGTAGATAAAAAATGGATGACTAGGATTTTCGTTTAGTCGACTGTATAGACCCTGACTGCTAAGCCGGAGGCTTCGAATCCTTCGAAATAGAAATCGAAATTTACGGTAAAGACCTCATAAGAATTTGTTTGTATTTGTTTTCATGATGTAAAAGCATATTACCTTATCAACTTAGTACGGGTGCGAAATTTCATTTCCATGGTGAGGGGAGCCAGAGTTCAGATAGCAGCTAGTTTTATGTAAAAGAACAGAATTGATTCCACTCTGAGTCAGCGGTTCGTTACGTTTAAGCGGCGATGTAACAAAGCGTCTCATTTTCTTTGTAGATCGCCGTAAAAAGCGTAATTTGATCCCGCGACAGGTGCGCGGCTTCATCCCACAGGTGACATTAAACGGAGCATTTAAAAAGGCTCAACGCAGCGCCCTCACATTACGTTTACGTACGAGGGCCCTTATTTAAATTCGTCGCGAGCGCATTCCGCGCGCTGATTTACTCCCGCCATTACCGAGATCGAGACGCGACGACGCCACTCGGACGCTCCGTCTCGCTCTCACTCATAGTATTTTTCGTCTCATTCGGTGCTCTCTGCAGCATTTTCAGCAGGATTTAAAGAGGACGGATACTTTGAGGAGGCCGTTGTTTAAATTAGACATCGTTAGAAGTTAAACTTCTACGATTTTTTCAATGAGCGTTTCGATAATACACTACTCTCTTGACGGGAAAACATCGTGTGGTAAATATGTACTATTGAAAATTAAATTGTAAATATAGTGATTAATGAAAGCCTCCGTGTGTCAACCGAATTTCAACATATTAACATTGACGAAAACTTTACGAGTTTCAGTTTAAAAATATGACACAGAGAAGCCTTTTAGTGTTAAGCGTCACAATAGATATTTCTTATCTGTTTCTAATTGCATTCAATCTCAAATAGGATTGATGTTGTGCGTGAATCAAATAGGCATATTCGCACAGACTGCGTGTTGGAAGCTTAAAGGCCGCAGCGGCCACTTCGTGTGCCAACGAGCCACAAAACTGTAATGAGACAAGTTGTAACGACGAGATTAGTTTTAACGACGTCCCGAATTACTCGAAATACTACAAAGGAGTCAAACGAACATTTCAAATTAATTTTGTGCAAGGTTTTTTTTCTTTAATAACACTTTGCGGGGGGATTACATACATTTGAGTACCTACATCTTTTATTTTAAAAAGGTAACAGAGGGTTGTATTTCGGTCGGTATTTTTTTTAATTTGTTACAGTCATGCGCACAATTGTCATACTCTAAGTATGCGTGCGTGAGTTCTCAGTGAAGCATGCGAGTGTTGGCGAGTTATCAATCTCGTAAAATATATTTTTAAAAGAATAAATTGTTACTAAAAATGTGAGATCGTGGAATTAAATTGCACAATGAAAATGAACTCACTACCTGCGCCGTCAGCCGCTATAAAAATTACAAATGTCCCGCGATTTACCACGCGAACATCGTATTATGTCCAAAAAATGTTGTCAAATTCTCACGATTTTAATGTCATTGTACATTACCTTCTACGTAAGCATCTTTCTGAAACTTCGAACAGGGCTGTAGGAATAGGTAATATGTAGTACAGTAAATATTACTTATTAGTCAGTTAGTTAATATCAGCTTAAGTTGAAGTGACAGTGAACAGTGTATGGACATATGCATCATTTCATTTACAAAAAGATAATTATATTTCATTGATATCTATCGCAATTTCGGTAATAAGTTTTGAATAATGTTATATTAGGACGACGTGGCACGCGGCCACCTAACCTCAAATTGGGCAGAGTTAGTACGGTAACCAGACAACCAATGAACGATACATGCAGTACATATCCAATGTCATACTTGTGTAGCTAATGTTACTTATATCCTCATACATGTACATAGTATGCATAAACCGTGATATCGGAATCTGTGTAAATTTGAAATTGGAAATTCCGCGTTCGAAATCACAATGCCATCGGTTCCGGGGCAGTCGTTTGCGGGCGCCCGGCGACGGGGGACGTGAACTACACCACGTGAATAGCGTTCCATTGTGGCACGAGCTGTATGTCAAACGTTCTCAACTATTAGGCGACTATTTCACTGCAAAATACCTGTAGGCGACTGTGAATTCGTGTTGCGCTGCGTAGATGAAATTGAAGGTTTTTGAGAATATGCTTTACACCGCCGTAATAAGTAGAAATACAACAAATGTTTAAAAAATCCCTTGAGTAGAAACTGCCGCTATGCCTGGGTACCAGCCATAAATACCAACATTTTACCTTTTGTAACATTGGTTACATTCATTTTTTTATTCATTTATATTTGCACAGAGTTCGACTTTGCTCCAGTTGTTGTTTAACGTGATTATTTTCTAAAATCAAAGTAGTCTATATTTTACAACTAATCTACCTATATGAATAAAAGATAGATCAACTCAAACATACAAGTTACCTTGAGAGGACGCAGAAGCGGCAGAAGTATTCGAAGTACATGCTATGCAGTTACTTGTGGTATTATGGATATGATATGAACAGATATGGATATGAAATGAATATGATATATATCTAAACGTTTACGTTTTGTCATTATCATTGTTATTGTATTTCTGATAAGCTTCGAAATCATACAAAAATGGAATCTAATAGATAAACGATTTAGGTTTGAGACGCGTCACGCCTCTGAATATCATGTAATATGATAACACGCGTAACCGTGGAGCGGGTCGGCGGCGGCTCCCGGGGAGTGCGACTCTATCAAAATTGTCACGGCACATCCGTTTCCGAGGAGTCGTTTGCACCTCGGCACCGATAAGGCGCACGTGAGCGGCCGCGCGAACGAGCCTTCCATTGAGATAAATCGTGATCGCATTCAACTGTTCTCGATCTGTTACGTATTGCTTAGGCAGTTGCTCACGGCGACATTTTGCAGCGATTTACTAGCGAAAAGACTGCGATATGATTCTGACATTGTCGCCGGTCGCACCTTTATCTTCTTCAACATCTAATGATTTTGCATCGCAACTATCGCGATACAGACGCGATGTGAAGACACGCTCGTATGCGTAACAGCGCAGTCTACGTGATCGCGCTTACACACCCGAGCAGCGCTGCATCCGTCGCTGTACACCCTGATGCAGCTCGAAGCCGTTTTTTTATTATTGCGTTAAAGGTGCAGCCTCAGACGAAGCACGCTCACCTAGAAAGTTCAGTCTTATTCACCGTTGCGCGTTACTGCTGTGGCGAGTAGCGATGAGTGAATCGACACTGACCCGCTTTTGTCGTGCGTTGTAAATGCGACAAAGACGCGCTACTGAATCGCTTCAAAGACATCAGCGGGCCGTCTCCCTTATTCGCTTCGTACGAGATCAACTGCTGTTATTCGCCGTCTCGCTCTTCCAATACATTTTTTGCAATCATTTTCGCATATGGCACTTTGTTTCATGTAGTTATGACGTTTTTAACTTGTTTGTGCACTTATTTTTGGGGTCAGAAATATTGTTAGAGCCCTTTAAGGTGATATTGCAACCTTTGCGCTGTTACTGATTTTGTTATCGACGGTAAAGAGCAACTTACTGGCTATGTTTTTTGTGTCATGTGTCTTCTGTCTGTTAATGTCAATAGTCTATTGCTTAACAAGGGTAATAACGAAATTATAATAATGTACTTAGCCACGAAATTAGCCAACGTTTCAGTATACTCCACTTCCTGGCTCCCTTTCCAACATAAACTCCGGTCGGATGTTCACTTACTTTATTCTACCTGTCGACTTATTCCGTTACTGGAGTTTACTGTTCTAACTTTAATCGCAGCCGTTTTCTTTAAGCCGGTTTAAGATTCATACTTTGTATCTTTTCATTAAACGTTAATAAAACGAAACGAGGTCGTTAAACGGGTTAAGATTTAATGATATTTCTGTGTAATTGTTTCATATCTGGTTAATTGAATTATAATTTCAATATTTTATGTGATTCTATTTAGTTAAACTGTAACCGTTTGGAACTTTAAAGAACGCATTGCGTTAAATTTCTTGCAAGGTTTCAAATTGTCTGTTAATCTTTAATCGAATATTAAATCTTCAAAAACGTGGTTATCATAAAATAATTTTGTCTTGAATTTCGCTTAACTCTCACCTACGTTTTCAATGCAGCTACATGCAGGTAGGTATGATCATATATCCCCTCCAGGAATAATTAAAAATCAATTCAAAATTCAAAAATTCTTTAAATTGTTTTAATATTTCAATTTACTGTTCAGTTATTTCAGTTAGCATACGTTGTTAATAGTACCTACTATTATGTGGTTAGTCGGTAACGGGTCTGTACGAATAGAATTGTGATTTGAATTCTGAAATATACAAATAAAAATAAAAGAACGACTCCAATTTGAAACGTCTTGTCGTTGCTACGTAATACTAGGCGTATATGTATATTAACAAGCCAATGTTGTATTCGCTACGTGCGAATTAGTGTTGCTGTGACTTTTCGTAGCTGAGGTAATTCGTTTCTGGCACGTCAGGCCATTATAAGTTCAGCGAGCACGCATGTTGTAGCGATATGTACAGAGTATGGTACAGTTTCATATTGTGCTGATTCGTCACTCGCCCCCGACTGTAACAGACGCCTGACTGGTGTTCTAGGGATGCAGATTCGCCTCGACAAGAATATTGTTAATATTACCATGATATTATTGCGACTTCGTCGTATGAACAGATAATGTTATACGAATGGTAGCCCAGCCTCGTGGTCGAGTGATTGGTGACCCTGACTGCAACGCCGGAGTTGGTAGGTTCGATTCCTACCCAGGACGAACATTTGTGTGATAATCACATTTGGTTGTTCTGTGTATAGGTGTGATAAAAATATTTATATAAGTATTATATTGTATGTATATATGTATGTTTATGATTATTTTTAATATGAAACATATTTTTCTTTTTCAACCTTTTCATGGTTCTACTGCTGTATAAGTACGGATTGTCAAACTTCACATGTTAGAAGACATCAAGGCGAACTATAAGGGATCAGGTCTCTGCGGTGCGAGCCAGGATATGAACCCGGAGCGCGGACGCGAGGGACTGAAATCCAAACAACTAGGACGTTATAGTTTCAATAACATTTTATCCAACTTTCACACAAACTTACCTATTTAATGTAGTTATAATCTATGGTACCTGTTACCTATGAAGAGCTCTGCCATCGCGTACCTCAGGACAGAACGCAAGTAAAACAATTAATTCGAGCTAGCGTTATACACTCCATTACCGTACAAGATCGCACCCGTACAAGCGGTACAACATATTGTGCACACATTTGTTTGAATGTTTGCGGTATGACAATCGCTGTCTGAATTTCCACGTTTCAATTCCGTATGATATCGATACACATTCACGTAAACAGAAAAAGGAGACGTTACACTATCCGGAAAGCGAGAACTTCAGCGGCGCGAGCTAACGTTCCGTGCAGCGTCTTGCTAACATTGCACATCGCATTCACGGGCGGGGACGCTGTGCTGATATTTGCGCACACTTTGCTGATTTCATATCCATACGGGCACGTGTTCGCCGTAAGCGGGAATCGAGATATCAACTTTATTTACGCTATTCATATATTGTCTTCTTGTTATAGTCGGTCCCATATATCCGTCTGCATTTATAGATATTTGTTGAGCAGGGTTAATAAATAAGACACACATATATACAAAGAAACAGTTGAAAATAAAAAAGTAAAAGCGTCTAAACGTTCAATTGGTAAAAAGATTAAAACGCTCCCCGTGGCAGCGCAGGTAGTTCATTACAAAAATAATAGCTGACTTTGATTTTTCCATATTTTTGACGAGGTCAAAAATCCAAGTGCGGCGGAATGAAAGCTTATATTCACTTTAAAAGACTTATCCGATGCCGCTCCGTTTTAAAAGGGTGGAATAAAATAAAAAAATCTAACAGAGGGTGAATTTATTCTAATCCAATTCGTAGGTGGCACCTTCATTAACACTGACGTATTCCAGCTTTTGCTAATCATACTTTTTGATTGAATTTATTTTCAAATTAGTTTTGACGTAAAAATTCAAATTGTCGAACTTCTCCCTTTTATACTTTTTTATTTCGTTTACCATACAAATATGGACGCTGATTACTAATTGGATAGTCAATTTGATGTATTTTTTAATGTATTCATTACTTTATTCTTTACTGGTACTAAAAATGGGATACAATGGTTGGATTTTAAGTCTAGTGGCATTCTCTTCTAAACAACCTGGGCTGATGATGTAACTATATGGTAGGTAAAACAGATTAGTGTCAAAAACATCAATATTCCCATTAAATAACATTAAACAAACAATTTTTTTTAGATAAATCATTTCCATAAAAACAAAACTCTATATAATCATATATATTAAAGAGAACTATAGTTCCTAATACACAAATTATTTTAAAACTGCAACACATATGCTTACATGAAAATGATAACAATCCGAGATTTCAGATAATGCTCTTAGACTAACGGAGATTGGTCATGTCGTTGTAAGAAGTTACTGAAACCAAAATTTGCGTGTTCTTCACACCAACAAACCAAATGCTGATTAAAACTAACGAAGTGCAGTGGGCTGCAGCACTTTTATTTAATTCAGCTCAATGGCGGCCGCGCTACCAACACTGCGTCCGCGGCGCGGCGGTAACCAGGAACGTTTTGTGATATTTTATTCACAAACCCGCTTTAAATCAGAGGATAAAGAGATAAAAGATGGTGTCGGAAGCGCAAATTACATTTTTCATCCTCCACGTAGCCAGGTGTTACGTTTCGCAGCCGAGGAATTAGATGGAATTGTACTTATTACGATATTACGACGAGGAAAACGCAGTTCCGAATCTCTCCCGGCTCCGCGGGGAACTTCGCGCTTTTCTTGTATTTGTCTCTAGATGCTATAGTACAAATTGTTTCTAATGAAAAGTCTGCAGTCTTGATAAACCGCTTGACTCATTGTTTTATAAATGTTTGTATTGGAATAAAACGTAAATAAACAGTCTCTTGTTAATTATTATAAGGTCACATCGGAAATCAGCGAGGGAGTATTTCCTTTAAAATCGTTTATAAACCGAACTGGTAGCGGAATAATTACCAAATACATTTAGCTTAATAAGAATAATTTATTGCAAGAACAATATACTTGTTTACAAAGGCTTCAGAATTTAATGTTTGGCGTCACGGACAATTCAAACGATTACGTTACCTAATGCAGCAATTCATCTGCCGGATGTACGGCGCCCGCACTTAACCTAACTGAAATGTTTTATTTGATGCATATTTTTAACATTATACAAATACATAATTACACGCGGACAATGAGAATGCAATAAAAGTGGAAGAGAATAGTGGTAAATTTCACTATGAATGAAAGTGCAGGGAAATGACCGAGTTCAGTGGCACGGCCGGTAACAAAGAGTTGCACTGTCTCACTGTTCGCTTAAGTAATGTCATGTTTATTGTTAATTAAAACAATACTGCTTCATTGTCGTCACACGTACCGTGTGATATGTCAGCTGTGGTTCAGGACTTATAAGAAGTACACCAAACATGCAGGGACTTTTTGGTCTAGTGGTTAGTAAATATGATTTCTAAACTGTATGTCACGGGTTCAATTCCCAATTTTCCATCCAGGACGAATATTTGTGACGACCGCATCGCATTGTTTTGTGTCTGGTGTATGTTTGTAAGCTGTCTAGTCACAACAACGGGCATTTAATTGCTTAATTTGGAATCAGATAGCCGTGTTTGTAATTGTTCCAATTATTACTATTATAGATATTATAAGCATGTATTTAGAACTGTCCTTTAATGTTTATGAGTCTAGTCGTCATAGCGCACTGGCTAATTGTGAGATCAGATGATTTAACGCGAATTGTTTCAAAACATTATCATTTTTATAATTATCATTATTGTAGGTGCCAACAACCGAGACTCCTACCTCAACCGAGTACGTCAGATACTGGAGTCAAGAGCCCCCGAAGCCGGCGCGTATGTTTAAAGACAATGATTCGTGTAGAAGAAGCATGTCAGGTCTGTAACTATAGAGATATTTGGTACTCGATGCTTTCTACCTGCTCCGTTAGGACCTGGCGTTATAGTGTAGATAGATTACTATTATACATTTCAACTAGATCTATGTTTACAGGTTGACAGATATTATACTTGTTCCTGTCATTTGTTAAATAACACTTCATTTGGCACCCCGGCAGCTCGCAAGGGCTACATAAGTTTTCAAATTAAGAGCATGTAACATTAATCTTCCCTTAAGCTTCCGAAGGGCGAAATCGGTGATCGAACCGTGACGGCTTTGTGAAGCGCGACTTGTTTGTCAATTCGATATTGCCGAGAACTCCGTTAGGGTATCGGAATAATTCACCCTTAGTTATATAACTCCCCACCCCTTCACCTCGGTGGAGATTTAATGTTTAAAACATTCACCTTTATACAACATGGCGGTGTACATTAGCCGACTGAGAGCGTCTAGTTGTGTTGTACGGAAAAGAAAATGATGTTGTAAAGGCCTTGAGACGCTGTTCGAGCTGACATGTTGTCAAATTGTGCGCAGTGCTCACAGCGAAGGACCTACTATTAACTTGTTATATTTAAATATTTAGTCGTTTAAATTTAGGACACCATGTACATACAGGGCTATTTAAGAGAAGAGTAAGAAAAATACTGTTAAAAATGAAACGGCAGCTTGCAATATTTTAAACCAATGTTTAGAGCAAGTGTTAAAAGTCTATCGGTTTCCATTCCGCGTCTGCATATAAGCTCTCGATACGAGATCGAAGCTTAAACATTGCGAGCTTTTAGCCTCATTTGTCAAGCGCGCCTTACATGTCAAGATACCGCCGACGTCTTTGTAACGGCAGCGGGAACATTGTCCTTGACCTTATACTTTTAGTATTCTGCTTTTATTATAATGTTTAACACGAGAGTGGAAGTGTGTAGACACTGCATTTTGTTATATAAAGAGAGCAGTAAATAAGCAGGCAGCAGTCACAAGGCCATCTGGGAACAGTCTATAATACGGCTGTTAGTAATGAGTATTGTTAAGAATATTAGTTAGTATTAATGAGTAACAGGAGTGTGGGAGTGAAACCATGAGTAAGATTAGACCAGTTGGTATTACTTAGTTACCGTGCTGTTAAAGGTCGGTCAAAAAGGCGTTGATACTCTTGCAAACTGAGAAGGTCGCATCTGGTATACACTTGAATCCGCGTATTTTAAAGTTATTTTGGTGGGAGGGGTGATGGGGAGTGGCGGTACAAATCATGAACGTACCGAACGTCGCGTACGTGCACACACACGCAGTTGGAGGACACAGAAAAAACTTTTGAAGGACGTAGAGATATTTATTTGTTTACACATCAACAGCGTCACACGCAATTTCTAACCTATCATTTCAAACTTAAAGACTACTGACAGGTGTTCAGGCTAATTATAAGCGCGGGCAACATTTGCAATAGACATTTTAAAACATTATGTAACACAAAACGAACTTGTAATTAAGGCTGTTATTTGTAACTGGACGCAGCCTGTGGTTTTACCCACGTTTTTAGTAGGTCATAAACTATAGGCGACCTTCTCCCGTCCACTTGGCTCACGATTAATAAGTACTGTGCGCGCCGACATTCGAAACCCTGTGTATTTTTTGTTTTTTTTATGAGAATAGAAAATAGCCTAAGTTAATCAGGAGTAACCTGTCTATCTATTAGTAAAATAATTCTTAGAATCGGATAGATAGTTTTAGAGATTATCCCCTGCATACAAACATAGGAATTTTACCTCTTCGTAATATTAGCATAGAAAATCATATGTAAAATAAATAAGGAAATACAGATTCACACAGATTTCAGATTTATTCGGTATATTGTAGAACATAAGTAGGACAAATACGGACGTATGTGCTGCAGTTAGCAAATTGACATTCGCATACGAAGTCTAACGTGATATTAGCGTCAATAGATCAACCCCACAAGCATCGTGCGCCCCGAGGACATAGTTGAAACTATTCGTATCAAGTATTTCTATTAACTCTCTACATAATAATAATAATATTTGGGACAATTTCACACACGGTTTTCTGAACTTGAATGCGAATTTGTTTTAATGAATAATAAATATTTCAGACTTAATTGAATCATGTAAATCTTATTCTTAACTCTGTCTCACTGTTGAATAATATAGGATTAATTCCATGTAAGTATATCGTACGTCTTGTACGTATTAATATTAAGTAAAATTATACACGGCCTACGAGCGGCCGACTCGAGGAAAGCGTATTCCGCCGTTCCTACAGCAAAAGTTTAATCGGGGCGCGTAGGTCATACACGAGTGAGTTATCGCGGCCCTTAACGTTGTAGGGCCTTTACGGGAGCGGCTTTAATTTACAATTATGCGGTTACATTACCCTCTTTCTCATTCAGAAGTTATAACTCGCGGGGCGGCTGAGTCTTGAATGGATACGTCATTACGATATAAAGGTTTCACACTTGGACGGCCTCAATTAATGCGGCCCGCGTTATTTGGTACACACACACACACACACACACACACACACACACACACAAATTCAATACATATACAGAACACATGTTTAGGTTCCCGATTTACATGTTTGTAATGGCAACTGTTCTGTCGTATGTCATTCCATTAGATCGTTGGGCTCCTAGCGGAGTTTAGGGTCGGCGTATATTAGTTAATTACACATAGATTTGGGATTAGTTTTAGTACAGGCGGCATGTTTGCCGTAAACGACGGCGAATGTTGTCGGTGTTGCGCCGTTGTCAGCCATTTGTTAAAATCTGCGTTGGATATGGGTGTTCGTTCAGAACAATTGAGACTGTGGTGTACACTGCGTGGGCCAATTACAGGGTGGGGGACTTCAAAGAGCTTTACATTACGGACGATTCTAAGGTTCCTCACGATCCTACCAATTACTCAGTACTGCACTGAACATCGTGTATATTTTTAATATAAAGGTAAGATAAGAAAATATTAAAGCGCATTTATAAGCGATTCCCTTAACGATAATGAAACTAATAAGGAAAATGTACAAAAAATATTTTATAATTAAAATTTCAAGCTTTCCAATTTGGTATTCCCAAGTATTTGCGTAGTAGCTCCGTGAGAGAAACTCGCTAAGGAATTACTGTGATTTGGCGGCATCGGCAAAATAATTCGGTGACATTTTAGTTGGTAGATCAATTCTGCCTACCTTAGTACAGCTTACCGCCGTCTCAAAAACTTAAGACAGTAAAGAAGTTTTTACGGTTTGTTTTACGATCACTTTAAGTTTTATTATTATGTCTTCTTAAATAACTTTTCACTGACGACCGCGAAGAGTGATAACAGTCAATCTTAACAATATTTTAGTTATTAACTACGAGTACAACTTTGATATGAGCATTTTATATTTCTACGTGCCGTAGCGAATCATGTACAACTACTTCGACAGTGTGTTATTTCTTTATCTTTATCTGCAGCCTTTTAAATAAATAAAGCAAGAACACAAGCTAACAAGAAGGCAAACTGGCCATCCAATGTCGCCGTTGTAGCCGTTTTCAACGTTAGAGTGGACAATCCGGTGTCAGCTTTGAAGGTTATTTTCAAAATCATTTGTGAAAAACCCCAAGTTATATTATATAGACCTGTGTGATGGTAGCCATACAGCATTACAGATAAACATACATTTTTATTTTTATTTATTTTATACATATGTAGTAGAGACTCCCGCAAACGTATGGTCGGTGGGTCACTTGCGCCGAGCCTTATCCGGCGCCTTCGGTTGTGAGGC